>JBAIZZ010000183.1:0-13965 GCA_037355905.1 Heliconius aoede
TAATAATCTAGAAACAATGTAAGTCCCTCCTTGCCTATCTTATTTTATTCAAGTTCTGTGAACAAGTATTCCTTGTGTGTTAATAATTTATGAGTACTTTAAAGCTGTTAAATACAAATATGTACACCTATTTATTAGCTATTTAATATAATTTAAACTAGTCACTGACAAGTAATTAAATGTGTAATATACTCTGTAATGTAAATCTTATATTTTTTTTTTGTTTTCAGAAATTAACAATTTATGTAATTTTTGTTACGAGAAGCTGTGGTCCTTGCATAAATAGTCATTGTTTAAATATTTAAATGAAAGTACAAAGATTAGCGTCACTGTGGTATGCTAAATAAAGAATCTTTTTTTTTTTTATTCTCACCTGTAATTGACTTACTTTATTCGAATATTAAAGACATGAATTAATAAAAAAAAGTTTTTTTTTTTCAGATTTTCTACTAAAACAAAGCCAATCAAAGATGTTTGACACCTTGTATTATTAAAATACATGAAACAAGGTATATACATTTTCTTTATACCCTATTACTTTATACATTAAATTTAAAAAATCTGAAATATTTTAATGAAACTACATCTTTATAAATGTATGAATTAATTTATTAGAATAAAAACCATTTATTTTCAGGCTCCTCGCTCGCTGTAAATAGTGTTATAACAATATTATTAAAAAAGCTTCCATGAAAAGGAAGATCAATTAAGCAGAAAACTTGAATTTAGTATTCTTTATTTACTGC
The DNA here is from genome assembly GCA_037355905.1 of Heliconius aoede. Classification (NCBI taxonomy): domain Eukaryota; kingdom Metazoa; phylum Arthropoda; class Insecta; order Lepidoptera; family Nymphalidae; genus Heliconius; species Heliconius aoede. The sequence goes on from JBAIZZ010000183.1 coordinate 747, forward strand.
TGAAGAATCAAAATATTGTTTATCAAACAAAGAAGATTGTCACACAATTGTCTATTTAATTTTGTTTTATATCTTCATGTATATTTTTGTAAAAATCTTTCATGCTTTTGATTTTATTTAGTACTGTACTTTATTTAGTATCATGCACCCCATATTGTATATTTTAAAAAATATTGGTTTTTTATTTTATGTCTCGAAATAAACGTTCAAAATATTGGTCTTTTATTTAACAACACCAAACAAATGACAAATAACTCGCGAGTGGCGACATCTGTAGAACTCTTTAGTCTTTGGAAATTGTCTCTATTGAGATAGGTTATAGATAACAGAATAAATTGAAGTACTCTATTCACGGAGCTACACACAATTTTGGTTAGTATGTAACGTGTATGATAGTGGTTTAAACGCATAATAAAATTATTTTAAAAGCTTGTGATTTCACTTTACCGACTTCTCACTTTCAATGAATTCTTGCATTCAGTATTATTTAATATATAAAATTTGTGAGATTTGAACGCCATAATCAAAGAACCATACCATACACCCAAGTCAACCTTCACGTTGGAAAATATTAATAATGTAAGTGATATGTCTGAGACTCTTTGTAACTTTAACAGGATCAATATTATAAAAAAATAGATTAATATAAGTACAGACTTTAAGTATTTTTTAAATTTATTTTTCTTTGCGTATCGTAGATACGTGGTGTAGCATTCGAGATGAAGAGAAATGGAGAAATATTAAATAATTATTATCCTCACTCTAGTAACGAGACAAAACGTTCACAGTGTCTTTAGAATTCAGCGGGAATTGGGAAACAGTAATATCTTACTGGGAACTGAGGTTCATAACACTAGATAGAAAATTGGCAAATTTTATATTTATTTTTGTATAAAATAGAATAACATTTTTATATGTATTTTGAATAGTAGGTAGCCCAGTATATAGTACCAGTGTGGCCTAATCGATAAGGCGTCGGACTTCGGATTCGAAGATTGATTGATTGATTGATAGATTCGTGTCCTGTTATGGTCGTGCTTGTACCCTGCTCTCGCCTTTTTCTTTTTATCTATAAAATTGATATTTGTTGCTGAAAGCAAATTGATATATGTAAATACATATAACATTTATATTATAGTATTATTTAGCTCTAAATAAAATAATATTTAAAATATATCTAGTTTTGAATATTATTTATTTAATGGGAAAATATTAATAAGAATGGAAGGGACTATAGTGATATATTTCTCTTTGTGTTCTTCAATAAGTGTTAAATTATTCTCTTTGTGTTTTCCTTATGTGATAAATAAACTTGGACATTTTTCCACTATTCCATAAATTTACGGCACGAAACTACGTGTGTCAAATAATCGTTGCTCTGTGTAAGCAGTTTCATAAACGATTAGGTTAAATAACGCCCATGTCTACTACATCGAGTATTATGCACGTAATAGATTACTCTAGAATTGGTAGTAATCAAATAATAAGAAATGCGTATGTAATTGCTGCCATAAATGATATTTTATAATTGTCGAATGTTATTTGACTTGAGGCAGTTGACGTGTTTATGATTTGGTGGTTAAAGCATTTGTCTATGGTTTGACTATGGTTAAGTAATAGATTACTATAGAACTATGATTATATTTAATTGTTATAAAATAATAAGAAATATCCCACATTACTTATAACTACCATCCACTTCTTATGTTTGTTCAATACGATTACCCTCTTATTATTCGGTCAGTCCATTATTATTATTTTAGTAATTTATCTTTATGTTCTCTACCATTTTTCTAACGCGACTGTACTTGCGCGACTCACGTGCCTGCGCCTTGTATTTGAAACTGTCAAATGTCAGCGTCAACGTCAATTGTTTCGTCTAGGTTTAAAAACAAGCGTGTGGATGTCGGCGGCGAGTGGCCTACCACGGTGACCGCAACGCCTCGCAGCAGCCGCAGCGGGTCCAAGGCTGATCTCGAGAGATAACGCGTAATACAATTAGCTAGCAGCGGCCATGTGACTGCGTCACGGCAACTCCTACTGCGTCGCAGCCTTCGTCGCGTGCCCCTCTGGCGGGCCGCCGTAATCCACTTACTCGTCGCCACCACCCACACCACCACCACCACCGACCACGACGACATGAAGCCACAGGACGACTATAGGAACGGAGATGGTGAGCCCTCTAAATTTGATTACGACTTAATAAACTCAAAATAACCACAGTCACTACTTGCGGAAATATTAACACGTTTTCCTGTCTAACAAGTACCTATTTCTATATATTTATGACACTACTTTATTGACTCTTGTTAAGATAACAATTACTTGTTTCCTCATATATTATGTTTTTATTGTTTTATAAGAGTACTTGGAAAATAATAGGTAAAGTGAAGTTACTAAATTTATGTTATAACAAGCTACCACACTAATAAATTACCATGATTTCATAAATTAATTGCAAATAGATTTCATGTTTATGTTGTGGTGAAAAATTATTTTATTAATTTTAATGTACAAATATAATAAGTGGATGCTAAATTCCAACAAACATGAAACTTAATATTTTTATATTAACCATGCAACTTCACATGTTGAGTGCCCCTATAGACTATTTTGAATGATTGATTAAAGTCAATTGTGTATACTCAATGATAATTTCCATTTCATTGATTATATTGAAATCTTTTATGAGTCTGAGTATATATATAATAAAATTCCAGTGTATTCTCATTACACTGTTCGAGAATATTTATAGGATAAATGTCATGCAGGATAGCTGCCAGTTCAAGTAATAATAAAATTCTACCATCGACATTAAAAAGAGCAACTGTTGAGCTTCTTGCTGGCTCTTCTCAGCAGAACTGCCTTCCGAACTGGTGGCAGCTTTTTTGTTTTAATGTTCATTTGACAATTTAAAAGTGCTTATTTAGTTACTAGAAGAAGAGGTATTTTACTATTTCTGTGAGCTTCACTCTCATAGTTATATGGAAATAGTTCAGTATTAACATAGATTATATAGCTTACTAGAAAAATAGATCTATCCAACTCAAAAAATTTTTATCAATATGAGACATTGTACAAAATAATTCTAAAATTTCTAGAAGGAAATTGTTCTACTTTGTTATAATATAAACTATTAAATTATTCAAATTAAATTTCCATCAATTGTCATATAATTGAGTGTAATTTTTTTACATAATTTTGTTCTGCAATGTTTTTTGAAATATTAATATGGCAAGTTAAGTAAAGTTTTTAACATGAAAAGAAATATATATATTTTTATTTTAACTTTATAGCATATTGTTACTTTATATAAAGTGGGAGTTTTTTAAATCAAAATTAGTTTAAATTTTCTCTTATTACAAAAAGAGTTGTGTTCGGATTGTGATTTCAATTGACGCCAATGACATTTCCTAGAGCGCTCGTCACTCGAGCTGCAGTTTTTGTGATCGTCGTAGTATCGAATCGTTCCTAGAAATCCGATGTAATGAAATCCGCGAACTGTAAATCGATGCTATGCGGCCGCGTAAACAAGTTTCAAGGCTGGCGCAAAGTCAATTACAAAGAGGCGTACAATGACGTGCCACCTCCGCGACTGTTGGCCGCGGCGGCCGCCAATTGACGGACTTACGCCACTTGCATCCGCTCGAGTGCCTCTACGAGTGCTCTCCGTTCAAGTGATGAATCTAATTTATGAACGTCGTCGACCGCCTCTGACCGGCAACAGGCAGTCCTACCAGTTATAATAAACCAATAAATGTGATTCTATCTTAACTGGCCGTGATCGGACTAACCGACCAATTAATGTCCACATGACGTGTTTCTAAATTATATCTCTTCTCTGTCTTATTCATAAAAAGTTGTCGTTGTAAACAGTTTTATAAGCCTATTATAAAGTTATAGAGGCCAAGACCCTACTGTAGCCGTTCTATAAATTAAAAAATGTCCAATTCTCGACAGTGTTTTATTGAAAATGACATTTGATGTAAACATAATATTATAAATGACTTGTCAATATAGTTAAGTTAATTACTCTAGTTGAGTTAATTTGCCATTTATTATTTATTAAAATAGAGGCTTTACAAAGCAAAGATGCTTTGGAAATGATGCAGAAATAGAAGACAACAGTTCACATTGAAGAAAGATTTTTTAGAAGCAGGAGTGACCCATTTTTCTTGAACGGCGAAGTCTACTGCGAATTTTATAATAAACCTGGTCAGAGATGATCTATAATTAGATGGTTAGAGATTCTGGTACATTGCATGAAGTCAAAGTATTAACTGCCATAAGTCGTTGGTGTCCTAAAGAGGTAAATATTTTCATTTTACATGACTTGAACATTGTTTGTTGATTGAACTGAACATGAACATTACAACACACTCAAGTACCGGTACTTACCAAGGTATCTTTTTCCTACAGTATCAAGAGGATGCTGAAAAACACTGGGTTGTCTCAAGCAACGACTAGCCCGATCTGTCCCTGACTTGCATGTGGCTTTCTGGATTGAGCTTATTGAAATACACAGTATTTTTGCTAAAGAGGATATTATGGCAGAATTAAGTTCTATTTTGAAATCCAAATTGTAGCGAGAAAACATAATGAAGCGCATATTGGAAAGAGAAATAAAGTGGAACATTGTAAATAATAGAAATGAAGAGTCCAGGCAAGTTCTTAGGGGTAGCATATATATTATGCTGTTTTACAATTTTTCTTAGGATAAATTTATGTGAGTAGTTAGTTAGTAAAAAAATACATTTCTATAAATTTTATAATTTAAATTTATTTATTCTTCTAAAAGTTTCTTTTTAGTTTGTTTTTCATTGCCGATCTGGGTATACATACAGCTCTTAGCTGAGCAGTACTGTTTCTATTGTCATGCTTTAACCCAAGATATAGTATATCTATTATTCTTTTTAATACAAGCTTTCCAAACAAGTATTATTCTTTTTAATGTAAGCTTTCCAAATAAGTATGTATTAATTATGTCTAAACATATTATATTTCAATTGATGGCTGTAAATGATGATGAAGATTTGTTATGCTAATTATAATATAGCTTGTAAGGAGTACTGGTTGGTTTTTGAGAATTTATTAACATGTGAGGCCACAAAGTGTGGCTGTAAAACTATTTGATCCCCCCTCAAGGAAATGAAATATTTACTTTATTTTTCAATTTTTTTTATTTCTATCTTCGCTTTGGTGTCGAGGTACAGTGCGGTGTTGAGTTCTGCATCTATACACGCAATACCTATATAATTTAGAATATACTGTATACAGTAGGTTCCCTCGGCCTACCCTGCTTGGTGGGATGTATTATATTTTACCCGCTGTAGCGGGTAAAATATAATCAGAATTACTTTCGGAGTTTTGCTTAGGTAGTGTAAGTTATTTCATGTATTAACATACAAAATTAATTTAATCTTATTTACCAACCAACCAATTATATATTTTTGACATTTTGAAGTGTTATTCCACACTTAGATATGAACAAATAATTTGTTGTTGTATTTGTTATATTGTCTAGATAGTGCAGAAGGGCTCTGTTGCAAAATCTAAAATAATGAAATTGAAATTACTTTCAATACCTAATGAAAATAATAAAACATTATTACATAATTTGTTTTTATTCATCATCACTGTCACTTTCTGAAACATTATGTCCTTTAGCCTGCGCCCATACCAACTCAATGGGATTAAGCTCACAGTGGTACGGGGGCAGACGTAAAACAACAACGAGGCGTATTTGGTAAAATAATACACATTATCTGTTGTCAATTCGGTATACTTGAGAAACTTGCTTGCCAATTCCCTTGAAGTGGCTAAACCATATATTAGTTATAGAACTGTTGTGAATAAGCACTTTTATCGAACGTTTCATTATCTTATAGAGCATTTTAACTAATGAACGTTGGAAACGTTTTAAACGCTTACAGAAAGCGTTTTTTACGAACGAAGCCGTATGTATGTAATGTTATATAGATATAGATAGGTAATTATTTTGCGCTTTCATTCTTTGCGATTTATTACAAAATTTTTACTCGTCTATAATATACTTAATCAGTGTCGCACTCAACATTAACCTGCGACTTTATCGGCGGAAAACGTTTATAGTGCGATAACGTCAGCAAAAAAATAGTAAAAAATTTTTAAGAAACAGGAGTATGCTGCGTGGCACCGAGTAGCGCCTGGCGGCAATCACTGGTATTTCACCTTATCTACTGATAAGCTGGAAATTGCGTGACCTGTAATATTTATCGTTGTATTCTGGTTGCCGAAACGTGCACGTCTAAGTGAATAATGTCAGTCTTCGCGCGCTATGCAGGGGGCGCCTCGTCCGCGGCCTCGCGCTCCGACGACAGCGAGGGCGAGGACGGCGCGCTGGAGGAGGAGCTGTCGCTGGACGACCGCGAGGCGCCCGCACGCGCTCTTGCTGCGCTCAACGCGCTGCGCAAGGCGCGCCAGCACTACGACGTGCTGCTGGCCGCCGCCGGGGAGGAGGTGGCTGCGCACCGCGCCGTGCTGGCCGCCATGTCGCCGCGATTGCTGGCCGAGCTGGCGCAGCTGCCGCCCGCCGCGCCCGGCGCGCCTGGCGCATTGCGCCTGCCCGCCGTGGACGCGGACGCACTGCGCGCACTCGTGGACTACGCCTACACGGGCCGCCTGCGCGTGCGTGACCCCGCCTCCGCGCGCCGCCTCTACTGCGCCGCCGCCGCACTGCGCGTAGAGCCAGCGCGCGCGCACCTCGCTGAGCGCCTCGTACGCCGCCGTACGCCGCTCGACTGTCTCGCGCTGCGTCAGCTGCCCGAGCTGGCGCCGCACCACCGCGCACTGCTCGACGCCTACATCGCGCAGCACGTAAGCACCGCCTTCCATCCCACCTCACCTCCCCCTGCTCCAGCCACAGTCCACAGCTAAACCAGACGCATTTCTAGTTCGACGAGATCTGCGAGAGCGGCGCTTTGGCCGCGTTGCCGCTGATACGTATCGAACTACTTCGCGAAACCAGTGCCGAGGGCGGCGAAGAGGCGCCGGCTGCCGTCGCGGACGCCGCGCTGTCCTGGCTGAAAGATCATCACTCGGGAGATGTTGACGTAAGTAGCGCGCTGGTAAGTCAAGTCACCACGTCGCGTAGTGACGACACGTGACGGGTATTGGTCTGGTTGCAGCTGGAGGAGATGTGTTCGCGTACGCACTTGCTGTTTGTGGACTCGCGCGGCGAGCTGCGCGACTGCGGGGAGCTACCGGCGGCGTGCGGTGACGCGCCCGAGCTGCAGGAGTACCGCGAGGCGCGCGGGCGAGAACGCGGGCAACGCCGCCGCGAAGGCGGCGAGGCAGGCGGGGCGGCGGGGGACAGCGGCGTGCTGGCGGCGCGTGCGGCTGGTGGCGCGGGCGGGGTCACACGCGCCGTGGTGAGCTTGCGCGGGCGGCTGGCAGGGGCGCGCGTGGCGTGGCGCGCGGGAGGCGCGGGCGGGCGGCGCGGCGGCCGACTGGGCGGCGGGGGCGTGGGCGGAGAGGCGCGTGCGCACATGTCGGCGGGGCGATGCGCGGTGGGCGCGGCGGCGCTGGGCGCGCGGCTGGTGGTGTGCGGCGGGTACGACAGTGCGCGCGTGCTGCGCGCGGCGGAGGCGTACGAGCCTGCGCGTAATGTGTGGGCGCCGCTGCCGGACATGAAGCGCGCGCGTGCTCGCTTCCCGGCGGCGCGTCTCGGGAGCGCGCTCTACGTGTTCGGGGGCTCGGACGGACAGACCGAACTCGATTCCGTTGATGTTTATGAGGAGGTGAGTCCTTTACCTTTCTTCTTTCTCTTATAACATTGTACTGTAATCACGTTGACTAATATACCTATAGCCTTAGTTATCGTGCAGGAATACAAAGTATGACTGTAAAATCGACTGATGGTGGGTTCGACACTCACTCAAGGAGATGAAATATTTAATTAAATTTATATTTCCACTTCCTCCCTCTGGTGTCCAGACTAATCACGGCGTTGATTTTAATTTACATCCTCAAATTAAGTAAGAGGACATTCGCAGATCTTTTAAAGTTTTGCTAATTTTTTTTGGCATTGAACAATCAATAGATAGCAGATGTAATAATAAGGCATATCGTCTTAGAAGGAGGCGGGAGGTGCGTGGCGGGCGGTGGCGCGAATGCCGCTGGCGCGCTCCCACGCCGCCGCCGCCGCCGATGAGCGCCGCGCTGAGCTGTGGGTGGTGGGCGGCTGGGCCGGCGGCCGCAGCCTGCGCGCCGCGCACCGCTACCTGCCCGCCGCCGACCGCTGGGCCGACGCGCCGCCGTTGGCCACCGCGCGCTCGCAACCTGCCGCGCTTGTGTGGCAGCGCGCACTGTGGGTGCTGGGCGGTACCGACGCCTGGAACTGCCTCGCATCCACCGAGCTGCTGCCCCTGGACGACGCCGCCGCCGCCTGGCGCCCCGGCCCACCGCTGGCTACTGCGCGCCGCTCCGTGGGCGCGACTGTGTGGCGCGGGTTGGCCGTGGCCGCGGGCGGCTCGGCTGGTGCGGCCTCGCTGCGCGATACGCTGTTGCTGGCGCCGGACGCGGCGGCGTGGCGCGCCGGCCCCGCGCTACGAAGGGCGCGCGCCGCACCCGCGCTGGCAGCGCTGGACGACGTGCTGTACGCGGCTGGCGGCTTCTCCGGCAAGGAGTTCCTGGCTTGCGTGGAGTGCCTGTACGAGCCCGATGGCGAGTGGACCACGCTGTGCGCGCGGCCCTCGCCACCAGCGCCCCTCGCAGCCACCGCCACCATTCCGTCTGACACGTCAGACACCGTCTAGGTCATTCCAGCTCACGTCACGTCACTCGTGACGACGCCGCACTGTTCGCTGTATTATTACTGGTTAAGTTTCATTCAATAAATTTATTTTAATTGGCATCTTCGTTTTAATTTTTTTAATTTTCTCGATTTTATCATGCTGTCTTAATATTCATAATTTTTATTATTATAGAGACATAATAATTTTAATATTTTTCCGCGTAAAATTTGAAACATTCAACGACAAATTCAAACATTATTCATTAATACATTCAATTCTTCAATTAAAATATCAGGTTATAAAGAGGCCAACGGTGGCGCCGGGACACAAGTGTATGACTGTAAACTCGACTGGTTGAGGGTTTGATCCCAAAACAAAATTATATTTTCATTTCTTCGACGAAAAATGGGGAACGGAGATACATTTGTTGTTGTTCTTTATTTACGGTGTTCCGAGCGTGCCAGTTCAACACAAATCTTCGCCAATGTCAAATTGAATGGAAAACACAGGAGAATGTACGATCAAAAAGAGACAATATTATACAATAGGAGAATCCAAGATGAAAAGAGATCCAGCTAAGATACTGTGAGATTTTTTCTATGTAATATCTTGTAACGTGGTACAGTTAACACAATATGCCATTAGAATAGATGTCTTTAATGGTGGACGTTATCCATGAGGCGCGCTTAAATTCCGCTATGCAGATTTTTTATACTTTTTCTAAAAAAATGCTAATCATTATTTTTATTTTTTGTGGTCAAGTATGTTGGCGGGAAATTTAAAATGATGGTGTTAAAAACAGTATCACAAAATAAATAATTACAAATTAGTCATGTCTTTCATTTAATAGTTTTATGAAGGTTGGACGAAGTGATATATAAAAATATTTATTCATTTAGGAATATAGCTCTTTTGATTTCTAATTATTGCAAAATATAAATTAAATAAAAAGAATGCAAGAGACTTGAGAGTGCAAGCGGCAGGTACCACCACCACCACCACCACCACGATAAGTGACAACCAATTTGCAAAGTGCCTACGTTTTTCCTAGGGAAGATTTTCAGAAAAAAAAAGGGATTTTATGAAAAATAAAGAACAACCAATTGATTGCGTACAAAATATATTTAAAAAGGGCAAGAGAATGCGAGGCGTGCTAGGCTCGCTCGGCCTGCGTCTGCAGCAGCAGCTTGGCGAGCGTATGCCGCGCGCCGAGGCGGAGGTCGGGCCAGCCGGCGCGCAGGCAGCGGGCCGCGGCGGCCGCGTCCGTGTCCCTCGCCCCGCTTGCCACCCCACACGCGGCCTCTGGCGGCGCCAGCAGCAGGCCGGGCTCGGGTGCTAGGAGCGCACGCAGCCCGCTCGCCGCCAGCACGTCCGCCGCCGACCACTCGCCCGCATCCGACCACTTTTCCAGGGCTGTATCCCGTATATAATAAAAGCAGAGGTTCATGAAAAGATTTTTTTATCAGGTTCACGCTGTAATCCTCATACAGCAGGGTAGTCAGAGGGAATCTAGTGTTAAGACTCCGTTAAAGAAAGTGGGAACTTTCTAATAAATTCTGGAGGCATTAAGTGTTGAGTAGCGAAACTCAACGCCGCGCTTTGCATACACACCATAGGGAAGAAAATGGAAATATAAATAAATATTTCTTTCCTTGAGTGGGAATCGAACCTATAACCATCGTGTTACATTCACACTCTTGAAACATCACACCAAAAAGGTGTGCGTGAGTGTGCAATAACATAATGTGCAATATGTGTATATTACAGACTAGATTAGTATACAACTATACACTAATATTCGCTCATCTTCATGTCTCTACTTCACAAAGCCGTGAGATGAGCGTAAACAAATAAAAACAGCATGTTTCAGTAGTCGGGTTTTATTTTTTAAACTTTCTCTTTTTTTATTATTTTCCAGTTTGTGAATTCGTGTTATTTCAACCCGATTATGATGCGTAACTAGTTTAGAAGTAATTTTATAATTATTGCAATTATTAGGTGATCGTAAACAAAATTGAACAAATGGTAGTAATTATAAAAAAAAATTATAATAAAAAAAAAAGTTTACATATTCGAAATGTGCTCAGAAAAACACAAGTAAACCTGAAGCAAATTAAAATCACAGAAAAGTTTGAGAAACTTTCTGCTAAATTCTGGAGGCATTGCGTGTTGAGTGGCAGAACTCAACACCGCGCTTTGCCTCGACACCAGTGCGAAGAAAAATGGAAATATAAACGTAAATAAATCTCTACCTCGAGTGGGGATTAAACCCACAACCATCGCGTTAACGTCAAACCCTTGTGCCACTGCGTCACGACGGCCACTATAATATTATATATAGTTTATAAGAGCTCACTGACCGTCCTCGTAGTCTTGCCTGTAGAAGGCGACGGCGGAGCGCGCGCGCGTCTCGAAGCGGCCTGCCTCGAGCGCGGGGCGCGTGGGGGGCCCGGGGGCTGGTGCCCCGGCTGCGGGTGCCGCGGGGGCTGGGGGTGCAGGGTGCAAGTAGCGCGCGAACGCCAGCGGCGCGAACCACTGTTCTCCGATGATCGTGTTCATGCGCACCTTCATGCGGACATTGCGAATGTTACATAACTTTGCGACCCGAAACCGGTAACCGGTAGGCAATGTAAACATTGCCTGCATTGGCAAGTGCGGGATACATTGTGAAGCTAAATATAATACTTGTAATCAACATGAAACGGAGATGTAATAATCTGTTAATTTGTTAAAAAAGTGAAATAGTAACAGTTGTTTAGGATTTTAAAAAACATCACTAAATTTAGAAAAAATACTGTGATTGTTAATGTGATTAAAATAATAAAGTGTAATTAACAGAAATAAAGAAATATGGGGGGTGGATTGATTTAATTTTATAATAATTTTTTATTATGATATATTTATTTTTTATTTTATTGCTATGATAACAGAGTTGTATTCTTTACACTGTTATCCACAAAATGTGGCAAAAATCATTACTTAAACATTGCGGCCAAGTGTAACAGAAAAAACTCAATTGTAACAGACATACATACTAATTGAAGTCACGTTAGAGTATTTTTGTAAATTTATCATTTTTAGTAGAGGTGACCTGCGCAAAATATGACAATGACCCATAAAGTATATTGTTAAGTACCTATCTTCTTAATAGGACTTGTCATCAGACTGTTATCTAATGAACCGTGACAGTAAGCAGTGGATTTCTTTTACAAATGACGTATTTCTGTTGATGCTGTAACAACAAATACTAAAAACAGAATAAAAAAATGTCGCATATAACAAAAGTGATTTTATTTCATAATGACAAGATGTCTCCCACTTGACCAGTTTTTTAATAAATAGATTATATTACAATAGCAGATAAGTAAATAAATAATTGTGTATACGAAGCGGACGGGTGTAAACTAACAAATATAAGGAGACATACTCTGTTGAGGAACTCCTCGTTGAAGTCGACGCGCGGGTCCAGCAGCAGCACGAGCGCGTCGTGCGCCAGGCGCGGCAGCGCGCTCGCCAGTGCCACGCGCTGCGCCGCCGCCAGCAGCTCCGCGTCGCTGCGGGGCGCGCTTGCCTTGTGCTGGGCGCCGGACGTGTCAGTGCCGGCACTACCCAGTGCGGGCTCGGCCGCCTCCAGCGTGTCCACGTGGGCGGAGAGCGCGCGCGCCGCCTCACGCAGCGCGTCGACTTCGGCCTCCTGCTCCGGTGTGAGAGGCTCCGCACTTGATACTATCACCTGCAAGTTAAGAAATCACTAATATTAGATTTATTAGATTTAGATTTATTTAGTGCTAAAAAATATTTCGATATAATTATAAAATGTTAGCGTAATGTACCAGCGAGAGCGCAGTGTTGGCGTCGTGCTGCACGCACGCGGCGTCGTAGCGACGCAAGAAGGCGGACGCAGCGCGCGCCAGACGCGCCGGCGCCGCCGCCAGCACGCGCACGCGCGCGCTCTCCGTCACGTAGCGTGCCGGCGCCAAGCGGGCGGCGCCCAGGGCGCGCGCTGCCGCCGCGTGAACCAACGCACCCCCCGCGCCCGCGCGCAGCAGCAGGCGGTAGCGCAATGCGCGTGGCGGGTCCCAGCACCAGGCGGCATCTAGCACGTGTATGGTGGCGGCGGGCACGTGGTACCGTCGTGCCGCCCAAGCGCGCGCGTGGCGCAACAGGTGGCGCGCGGCGGCGGCGTGCACGCCGCCCAGCGGGGCCAGCGCGCGCTCGCCCCACTGCCACGCGTGCGACGCGTTGAAGCGCGTCCAGCGCAAGTGGTCGAACCTGCGCCACGGTGCATGTTTAATAAATGTCAAATTATATTTTATTGTTAACTAGCTGAGCCCACTGGCTTTGCTCACGCGAAGTTTAATGCAGTCACTATATTTTAATATTAACTAACTGTGCTCGCTCGCTTTGCTCGCGCGAAGTTTAGTGCAGTTCTGCTTAGCGGGAAA
>JBAIZZ010000183.1:14065-57430 GCA_037355905.1 Heliconius aoede
CCGGCCAAGGCGGCGGGCGCAGGCGGTGCGGTGGGCGCGAGGCGGAGCGCGCGGTACTGCGCGCCCTGCGCCGAAGACGCGCAGCGGCGGTGCGCGGCGTGCAGCACGCAACGCCCGATGTTCTCGTGGTGCTGCGGCGAGTACGAGTTGCGCACGCACCAGTCCAGTTCGCCGTGCACCGCGCGCAGCACACTGTTGGACATCAGGATGCCGCCTTCTGTGCGACGCCACACACACGACTATTAGCGCTAACCAAATTTACACTTTGAACCGAATGTGAATTTATTATGGAATGTAAATATTTTATAAACAAATAATTAAACTAATACATATACTAATTCTCGCTGTGTTTTTCTATTGTGATATTAATACAAAAATACGGACAAGTGCGAGTCGGGCTCGCCCACCGAAGATTCTGTGCAAAAATTGGAGCTAGAGCTTTTTCTGAAATTCAGTCTTAGCTTAGCCAGTTCTTTTATCTGATACCTCTATAATGTTGTATGTTATTCAGGATATACAACAATAGAACCCTAAAAACCAAAAAGAGTAAAATAATAATATTCATAAAAACCTGAATATCTACCTAAAGTACAATAATGTGTATCATCATCCGACACCACCCCCATGTAAATGTCCTGACTGACGCTCAGCTGCGACACGAGCTCCGTCAGTCGCCTTGCGTTCACGTAGGTTGTGTCGGACACGAGGAAAAAGAAGTCATACTCCTCTAGATAATTATCAGCCAGATATTTTAAGGCATGAAATGGTTTGAGCATCTCTCTGGTGTCAGTAAAGCCCACGACGTTGGCGCGGCCCGGCGCGGCCTGCAGGGCGCTTGCTGTGATGAAGAAACGAAGTGCTGGTTGTAGACGCGCTGCCGTCTGGTTCAAGGCAGCCGCCCGGGTCTCCAGCACCTCCTCAGAGCTGAGGACACCTGCAACATTACATTGTGGTTTTTGCAATAAATGTAGTTTTTTGCAAAATTATGGGCTGCTTGATACCATAATTTTCCAGACAAAATTTATTGAGTAGCGCTACTCAAGACTTGTTCTCTTTCTTATCAGAGCAAAAAAGTGAAAATAATTCTTTCTTCCAAAAAAAATTTTGAACCCATAACCCACAATTGATTAGTATCATTTATATACTTGGCAACACCATGGACAACCAAACAAATATGTGTCCATAATGGTCATTATCAATCTGGTCCTCATTGTTTATATTTATTTGTTTGTTTATACTTAGACCAGACTAGACAATATGCTGCCATTTCACAACCCAAATATAATAAACATGCAAACAATTATTAAAAATGTTCTGACTACAGTATCATATTATTCAAAATACATTATAAACTATACATAAAATATAATTTAATATGACAATTGTCAACAACATTTATAATCTTAATGGAAAAGATAAATATCATAAAACCTTTGTTATTTTATTGCATCAGTTATCAGTCAGATTGTATTTGTAAATGAGTGATAGTTAAACCTAGTAAACAAAGTAAAAAAATTTAAATATTCAATATTTCATTCCTCTGAGTGACACATGCTTGTGCCTCGCTTTACCAATATATATATATATATATATATATATATATGTAACAGGAGAGACTTAAAACAAAGCATATTTCAATTGGCATTTAAATTATTTGTTCAACATTTTAATCAAGAGTTTGATAAAGATTTTCTTTAGAAAAGTAGATATACATATATATATAGATAAGATATACATATCTATTTCCTAATACTCTACTCTTAAAACACACAAGAACTTTTTGTTTTATAAAAGCTGTTCAAATGCCGTACTTACAAAAAACTCAGTATTGAATCATTCAATACTGCACTAGCAAATTTGCATTTTTACACACATACACTTCTGATCAATAAAATTTAAATAAACAATCTTTTATTAAAATTAAATCACATCAGCTTCACACTCTATCCCACACACAGCAGGGTAGGCAAAGGTCACTCAGTGTTAAGACACTCCGTTCCCCTCTTTCCACTGAATTCTGGACACAATGCCTGTTGAATGGCAGAACTCAATACCACTCTTTGCCTTTTTCTTTTACTGTTTTAATATATTATATTTCTATTCTTTACAATGTATAGTGGAGCAACCTACACATATCTAAACTGCAGGCTTCAACGTGGTGCTGAAGTTTGTAAACTTTACCAGTTGTTCTTAATGTATTCTTTGTTTATATCTTTTTAAGATATTGATTAAATATAATATCTCTATGACAAGTAAATATTGGGGAAATGAGAAGCATTTAACAAAAATTTTTTATCCAAAGTGCTAATATGTCAAGAAATGGCTGCTCAAGCCTTGAATATAATAATGAACCTGCAAGCAGTCCGCCACGCATGCCCAGTTCGGTGCTGTAGTAGCGCGGGCGCTGCACGCTCCGGCCGGGCTGCCCCGCCGGCCCCAGCGGGCGCTCCTCGCGGCGCGGCTCGTACTCATCGCCTGCAGCCTCCGCCAGCCCCGCAGCCTCCGCGAGCCCCGCGCACTCCGTCACCTCCTCGTCGATGGGAACCACCGCCAGCGCCAGCCACAGCCCGATCCCGAGCCCCACCAGGAAGTACGAGTTGTGCTTTACCTGCGACACCACGTAGCGAGACAGCATCATGCCCACTTTTTCTCATATCCACATTACATTTATAGATATAAGATCAGAGTAGCACTTTATAACACAATATTAATAATAAAGATTCAGAACATCAAACAGAAATAAATTAAAGAAATAACTCTAAAACGATCACGGGAAGCAACCGTCGTCCGTCACCACAGAGGAGTCGTGTCATATGTCACTTGTCAATGTCAATAAGACAACCTAAAATGACGTCAACATAATATAGAGTGACAACTCGCAAGACATTCGAACGACGTTATAATAATTGACATTGGCGAAGTGATTGGTGCTCAACTGGCACGCTCGAAGGCATCTATGAACTTTTTAAAAAAATATGGAATTTGCTATATATGTAGTCAATTTAATTTTTGTGGAGTTATTATATATGATACTTAGGTTTATCGTCTTAAAAATATTTCTGGTGATCATCTCAATTACACCCGAATAACTATTTGTACATCGTATAATAACTAGTTTGTCTATCATATTATATAATAGGCAACTAACTTTTTTTGAGCATCGAGACGTGTGTTCCAGGCGAAGAAACTCACAAACCAATAACTATAGCTTATTTAAATGTGATCAGTAAGCAATGTGTCGTATTACGAGTATCACGAAGCTTTACACCTCATGTTTTATTTTCCATAGCAATGTAGACAGAGAGAACCTACGTCGACAAGACTGACGACACGAGGTTCAAGGTCGCGTTTGTTCTCAATACAGCAGGACATGTAAAATAATAAATTTCTTTGAGCGCGATCAAGCGACACAATAACGATATCTGTAGATAGATACGCCATTCAGACTTGTGTAGCTGCATAATAAAAGAAATTACGCGCAAATTAAACCACAACGGAGTTGCATAATTCATTAATGAACAAATTTACGATAGATCATGTCAACTTAGAATATATGTAATACGAGTATACTCGTACCTATAGCAATATAATATATTGTAGAAGTATCTGTTTGCGGTACCAGGAAAATTTATTACTGCATATAAGTATGTAAAATATTTTGAGGCCGTCGCAGCGCACAGTGTGTGACTCTAAGTGCGACAGTTGTGAGTTCGATTCTCACTTGAGCCAAGAAAATATTTAATAGTTTCATTACCATTTCATTTCCACAAAACTGCGGCTCTGAGCTGAGTTCTGCCTATTAACATGCGATGTCCTTTAACACGCAATGTCTTGAAAATTACAAAAACTTGTGTCATCAGAACAAAGGGTCAAACTCCAGCTCACCTTTATTTTATGGGTTTTTGGCGTAACTGTGGAGCTTAATGTACTTCACCAATATCACGTAGAAAGAAGAAAGCGCGGTGGAGATTAGTTAATTAAATATAGACGAAATAGAAAAAATATAGACGAACTGAAGATTTCATAGCCCTGTGATGCTGTAGAGGTCATTAGGACCATCAGCATACTGCTCATAGCAGCAGAAAAAAAACTTAAGAGATTAGATAACGGTTTAAATAAAGTAAGGTTTTATTAGTTACGCTATCAATGGCAAAATTTGATTACAGACTGACGGACAAACAGCGGTACAGGTGAAATTAAATAAGTAAAAACAAAAGTACTTTCTCGCATGCGCTGGGACGTCCGCTTAGGTCTAATATTAAAATTATTTAAATTTCCTTTAAGCTCAAATTTTTAATCCACACCTGTACCTGTGTGTTGCACCTGTCTGTAGCAATCAAGTCGCTGATCCGATTATGTTAAAATTTCATACAGAGATACTTGGGGATTTTGGGATGGCCTTAGATTACTTTTATACCTCATGTTTTTAATATTCTTGATGTATAATAATATATTAAAATACTTGTCAATTTGACATGCGATTTATTCTGCCACGTTATTTCAACCGTCGTTGGCATCAAGGAATTTTGTTGAAATTGAAATGAGCTTCCTGAATGCTTGTATGGCGTGCGCTGACCCCAACTTTACGAGACAAAAAAAAACAACAACGATGACGACGACGAAAAACGACTATGAGTGACCGCTCTCTGAAAGTTAGACTTACCCGGACTTATTCGGATCACTTGTCCCAGATATATCCTGTCACACCTTTTTAAAATCCTTAATTATTCAAATTTCCCCTCTTATCTTCCCTCTCGGTTTCATTTACATCCCTCTAATCTAGGCGTAACGAAATCGTAAAATACGTAAAATATTGTGTCATACCGACACTTGACATACCAATGAGTAACACCAAATTCCTCCAAAAATCCTTTTCTGTTCATGCCGCATCCCTATCGAACCAACTTCCTAAATCTATCCAGAAAAGTCTATCTATAATTTCCTTTAAATCCCAACTAAAAAAATATCTACTCGCCGCTACTTTTTTATATATATATTTATCATATAACTATATGTATATATGTATATTATCATATTTATTTGTATTAATTGTGTATCTTGTTTTGTTTGTGATTAATTAAATAAACGTTTTAAAGTAATAACTTGATTGTACTACGCTCTCACCCGCTACTTGTAACTGACCTACTTCCACGGGTTGGCTGGAAGAGATCTCTCATAGAGTCCACCATGGTGTAACATGGACGTTAGACGTGATGGATCAGACAAACTTATCCAACGTCTTTCTTACAAAAATATAGCCGAGTAAAAAATCTATTAAAAGTCCGCGATACGTTGAATCTCTGAAGGTTGAACTACAGTTACCATTTTTATATATTTAATTTAAATTTATCGACTTATAATAGGTACGATTTATAGTAGAGGGTGGGTTCGATCCCCACTCGATGGGATGAAATTTTTATTTAATTTATATATCGATTTCTTCACTCTGGTGTCGAGGTAAAGCGCGGTGTTGAGTTTTGCCACTCAACATGAAGTGCCTCCAGAATTCGGTAAAAAGTGGGGAACGGAGTGTCTTAACACTAGGTTCCCTCTGTATACCCTGCTGTGTGCGGGATTCAGCATGAAGCGGTTTTTTTAGTTAATGTGTTTTCTATAATTTTATATTCTTCACTATCAGAATAAATATAATAATCACCTTTAACATTTCATCTAGGTTGAAATTATAGTTTACTGTGTAACATATAAATGATAAAAATATCTAATAAATAATAAACGAGATATCTCTGATTCAAAATTACGTTAGCCCACGAGCCGAACGGTAGGACCGACGCGAACGGGCAAACGACGAAGACGGTTTTGTAAATTTTCATACATTTTCGATCTACTGTTAATTTATATGTAATTAATTTACAGTTTGTTATTTTAATCTTTTGGGATGTTATTTGATTTTGCTCGCAAAAATTATCTATTTAGGCGCGCCCGGAGTAAATCTTTATCCCGTGGAAATTCCAGGATAAAAAGTAGCCTACAACTCCCTCTATCGGACACTGAACGAGTAAAGAAATGAGTTCAGCTGTTCAGGATATTAGCTCGGGGAAATAGAAAGACAGACAGACAGTTCTGTATTTATATATTTCTTAAGGATAAACCACAGTAACCATTTTTGTGTTTTAAAATAAAAAAGGATAATTGCCGAACTATTTCCAACAGTACAGTATTGTTACGAGTAACAAGTCATACGATTAAATACGATGTTAGTTAGTTATATATTGTGCGCTTTATACAAAATGCAATTGGTTTTTACAGCATATCATAGATATTTTAGAAGATAATAAATAATAAAGTAGTAAAGTGAATACGGGACTAGAACGGTCACGCGCCGCGGAAGTGTTTCAAATTACGCAAGAATCATATATTGTAACGAACATATCTCGATGGATGACACATGTAGATTTTTTAAAGGATTATTCCTTTAAAAATTCTAAATAAATCCCTGTGACAGGATATATCTTTGCATAACATTTGCCTTACTGTTTTATTTTTATATAGATTGTATTTCGTGCTATAGCGTAGCTGGGCTGGTTCAGTTTTTATTATTTTTTATCATGTTAATTAGTTAGTTAACTTTATTAAAAATAAATAAAGAAAATTCTCTAATTTTCTTTATTTATTTTGTTACTTACTTTTACTTTTACTTATTTAGTTTGTTCATTTCAATATCAATATCTCACATATTTTTCTAATAATAACTCTCCACTAATTATTCTGTTTCAGCTTATTATCATCATTTAGGCTTATATTTTCTTACTAATCCTATTTATGAACTGAAAATATTTCAAGCGGGCGAAGCCGCGCCCGGGTCCGCTAGTGTGAACATAAATTAATGGAAATTTTCAACACCTAAATTCTCTCTGTACTCCTTCTTGGAGAAGATCGATTTTCTCTAGCTAAAGTAATGTACGCAAATTACGATTATAGGAAAAACATAATGATTGTAATATGCTTATGATACGTAACATAATATATTCATAACATTGTTTAAGTAAACAAGTTGATCTGTTACCGCGTCCGCGTCGTAGGTATAGAACAGCCTCTTTTACCTTCCTCATCGCGGGAAATGCCGCCCGTCCACTACTTACGTGACTTGAATTCTTTTTATTTATATAAATGAAACCTTTTCTACAAAACTATTGACAAAACAGCGTTCTTTTTCGCCATACCGTCATAATTATTAATTAAAATAACGTTACTTTTTTATTGTTCTTCTTGGATTGAATTCATTTTCAATATATCACCATGATTATAAATGAGCCGTCGTTTCAGTTACGTAATGTGGATAGGTTTTAATGACCGCTCTAGTCCATTAGACAAATATACAGTACATAGCACGTGGATACGTGGCTCACAACACGCAATGTCTCCAGAATTCGGCGGAAAGTGGCGAACGGAGTGTCTTCACACTAGGTTCTCTCTGCCTACCCTTCTTTGGGATTTTATATAATCTTAGCAGACTCTTACCTTAGCTCTGACACACGCCGATGCAGTCACGAATGGTATTTGTTCAGTATTTGTCTTATAAATTAGATTTTTATAAAAAAGTGAGTTGAATACGTGTACTTGGACATTATTGTATTACAATATACTATATAAAATTTCATGGTTATTGTACTTATAATTATCATTTAATTAATAAATTCATAAATTAATAAATTTCACGCCATTGTGGCGCAGTCGAGACTTGCGAGATTAAACATATTATATATATAAATAATGCGCGGCGTCAAGCTCTGACGTGCTGCACATGTACCTACTGCGAGTACCTCCACACTCGGCTTGTGTGAATAGAGGAATGATGTCCTAAAGCTGTTAACTTTGTACATATAGAAGAGTAAGCAGAGGGAACCTTTTCACGTAATTCAGGGGGCAGGGGGCAATGTTGGGTGGCCTTCGTCTTTAACTCGTTAATGATATATTTAATTACCTCGAGTAGGAATAGATCCCATAGTCTGTCGCGAGTCACTAGCGCACTCGCGCCTCTGCCCCACTGCCCTATGACTAGCCTCCCTATGATATTATTATAATTAATAATCAACTATCTTTAATATTAATAACTTAAAATGAGTTAATAAGGAAAATAAAAGATATTTCGCCATTAAAATAGGGACTTTCATGTTTAATATATGTAATATTCAATGATATTTCCAGCAAAGTAAGTCACGACACACCCACACACACAGACACACACACACGCACACACACACACTGACACGACGTGCTTGTGCAAGCGCGGCTCGCGTTACAATGTATACAACCTTACGTCATATCAAGTCGGTAGTGGTAATTATAATAAAGATGATTTATTTGTATAGCTCATTATGTGCGCGTGGTGGTGGTGGTGGTGGTGGTTTTACGCTCACACATGACATGGTACCTCGTGCAGTGGTACCACCTCGCCCTGTCCTCGCCTTGGAGCTTTCAAGGCGGAGGAAATCTCTCAATGACACAAAAAAAATATAAGTCGTTACTTTTCAGAAGTTGGTATTTATATAATTCATTGTCCTAGTTGTGACATGTTTTCCTGTAAGCGTGTAAGTTGTGAATTCGATACCCGCTCTCGGTGTACAGCGCTCAGCTTCAGCGCTCTGTCACTTTGTTGACAACGCGCTGCGAGTCGTTGAGTTCCAACAATTATTTTGATTTCACAAGGTTTTAAGTAAAATAAAATATTTCTTTGGAAATTGAACGCGTTACCCACGACCACGACACGGCCTGCACAACCACTGCGTTTTACATTTCTCAATTATTTCTAAGTACTCTTAGATTAATAAATTAATTATCTATCATATCTTATTATATTTGTATTTCGACTCGGGGGAATGAAATGTATACTTATAACAAAATCGTAACGGATCGGGTGAAAGATATATATGAAAAAAAAATCGATGAAATTTAATAATGAACCAAAAGCAGTTAATTTTTAAATGTTTGTCTGGTTGTATGTTCGTGCATTTGTTCACGCTAACCTCTGAAACATCTTTACCGATTTAATTGCAGTTTTTTAGTATTATATTTTATAATAATAACTAGCTGAGCCCGCTCGCTTCGCTCGCGCTAAGTTTAGTGAAGTCAGCTTTTGCCTTAGCGGGAAAAAATACGTCCCGTCTATCTAGCCTATAACCATCCCGGAAAGCCAGGGAACAACTCTTCGAAATTCCACGCCAATCGACTCGGCCGTTTCGGAGTATATAGCCGAACAGACATTTGTTTTTATATATATAGATAGTGATAATCTCTTTATTTAAGACTTTAGGTCCATATCTTTTGTATATATTTGCTTAACCTTCGTTAGTTTGTGGTATGTGCCTGGGTATCATATTTAAAGAGGGGTAGATAGATCTATACGAGTAGTCGTGGGCCATTGCTTGACAGATATATTGGAGTAAACGCCGATGTTTCTCACATACTGTAGCCGTGTGGTCCCGGCTTAGAATAGGATCACCCTGGTACTGTCGGTGTCGTAAGAGGCGACTAAAGTACGTGTGGTGGAGTCACGTCGCCAGTAATGGCAACACGCATGGGCAGACTCGACCGGATTTAATACCACCCCCGGCATTTAAAACCGGCGTGAAGTAGTGGCCCTTGCCACTGCGTTTCGCATTAGGTAATGCCGGGCCCCGGTGCCCTTCATTCAACCTTAAAAGGCTGGCAACGCACCTGTGACGTACGCAACGTACACGCAACGCAAAAAAAAAAAACATACTGTATAAAGCACAAGTAAGACTGGAGTCAATAAAGGAATGACCCAGAACAGTCAAGGACAAGACCCTCATTGAACATCAGCTGCAGAGCTTCAGCCCCCGGCGTAGGGTTGCCTCTTACCTAGAAGTGCACAATTGCACTCACAATGTAAAAAATATGTTATTAAATTTATAAAGTGAAAGAAGAAAATTAAAATCAACTAATTTTGACAAAGAAAGAGCAAAGTAGTAGTTCTACAACTAAGACGACCACGTGTGCGCGCGTGCGTTTGACCCTCGAGTTGCTCTTCAAAACTTATTGTGATTATTGACATTTCGCAAATGTCTTAAACACGTGTCAGCAAATGTTTGTTCAAGACCGATGTCGTAGAGTGTGAACCACAAAATATCCTAGAAATCACATGTTTTATGTTTATTTATGGAAAATGAAAATGTAAAAGCTTGTTAAAGCTGTCCGACCCGAGCGCGGACCTCTGTCTCTGGCTCCGGTCTGCACTAACATATACTACAGGGACGTTTTCTTTTCTAATTTTACCTGATATTTTGGAAGAACACAGTGAAATATTATCACTTAATTCAGTGAACGAATATGTCATTGTTTGTTAGCTAAATACAAATATTCTTAATTACTGCGTAAACGAATGCGTTCTTAAGTCGGGTTCTTATTGTTTCAAACGTTAAAACGAGGCCAGTCGTGGCGCAGGCGCACAAAGTGTGCTGCAAAACCGACTGGTTGTTGATTCCATCTCCTCGAGGAAATTAAATATGAATTTAAATTTGTATTTTCATATCTTCGATCTAGTGTCGAGGTCAAAGCGCGGCGTTGATTTCCGCCACTCAACACGCAATGCCTCCAAAATTATTGTTAGCACTGAGTGTGTTAACACTAGGTTCCCACTGTCTACCCTGCTGCGTGCGGAAGACAGCGAGAATCTGATTTTTTAAAATAAAACGTGAATATCTTTTATTATTCATTGCCGACAATGTTGAATGGAATTCAACGACAGACTCTTGTGAACTCAGTTAATGTATTCCGCAGAACTACACCTAGGTAGAGCTTATTCAATTTATTTTCCCGTTTCTAACTTTATTATAGCAAATTTATACATATGCTTTATATATACTTATTTTAAAATATCAAAATCAGCTTCACGCCGTATCTTGCGTTAATTTCCCAACGAATATTGGAGGCATTGCGTATTGAGTGGCGGAACTCAACGCCGTGCATTGCCTCACTATCTGAGAATAAAAAAAATAATATGTACATTGACTACATATTTCATTTCCTTGAGTGGGGTCAGTGTGCCACGACTACCCTTCTATATCATAATACTTATTTTAAAAGAGGATCTAACGTGAAGGCCCTCCATTTTCCACACATTGAATAATTATCAAAACATTGCGTTTTGTTGAGTGGAACTCGAAGTGTCAAAGAAAGATAATCATGAATGAATGAATGAATTAAAAAATAATTGTCTTGTTTAGACCGTATGTCGCACGTATAGCCATATATATGTAAACAGCGCAGTCTTGTAAGTGGACATTGTACAATATCTTTGGGTACGTAAAGTTCCGAGTGGATTACATATTGTACGCTAAAAGTTCTATTTAACTCATGTACGACTGTTGTAGATGGCTGGAGGTGCGCGTGCGCATATAGGGGGCGTAAGCGCGACACGGCGACACACCGCGCCGGTGCGCCGCCGGGGATACTGTCTATACACTATTTATTATACTTATCAACACATTGAGTCTAATTACGTTTATTTTAAATGAAAAATAAAATATTGATTTTTTGATAATAAGAAAGTCTAGACAGTAAGAATATCAATTGTTTTACATTTTTTTTCATATTAGTGGGATAATATTAATATACTTGCCTATAATTATTTACATACATGTAAGATAAATTATTTGTGACTGTTCTGTATCAATTGCGGTTTAGAGAAAAAATTCCAAGTGTGGTGTTTGGTGCAGCAATGACGGTGAAGAGTGAGCGGCCGCTGCTGACGGGCGTGAGGGCGGCGCTCAACCAGGTGTTCATTGTAATATTAAGTAAGTTGTTAGAAATTTTAAACTTATTTTGCGATGAGTAATATTAAGATTTCCTCTAGAATTCGGCGGAAATCCCTTTTCCCACCTTGCAGTGTACAGTGAGAAGCTGAAAACAAAAAAAAATAATTAAGATTAATTCACGGCGTTGAGTTACGCCACTCAGCACGCACTGTTGAATCGGATTAGGTGAAAACAAAGAATAGAGTGTCTTCTTAGAAGGTTCTCTCTACGGGATAAGTAAAATCAAAACAAATAAATATAATATTTTGAAAAGTATTGTAATATAATGTGACTTGTAAGTAACTGGGGCTTGTAAGCAATTATCTGTAACGAATGTAACTTTGCTGCTTATTAAGTTTTCGTAAAATGTATGTAAAGTATATAATCTAAAGATGATTTCATATTTAAATGCAAGTTAAAATTCAGCTTCAGATTTAGTAAAATCAATTTATATATAATAAAGGTCCACTTATTACTTTTAACTGATCGGTGTCTGTGCACGGAACATTAATCAGAAACACAGTTATTGAGGACAATTTCTGACTGTTTGTCTGTGCGTTAGTTCACGCCAATCTCACTGAGCTCACACATCGGATTAGTAACTACTATCTGTAGATGGTAGCTGCCAAATTTCATAATTATAGGTCAGCCGGGAGTACCCTATTCATTTTGATTCCCTTTATGTTGAAATATGCGTTTGTATAATATGTTGAAATATGCGTTTTTTGCTATTATTTAAGCACTAATAAATAGTTTAATAAATAACCGGAAGTACCCTTTATTTTTGATTCTATTATTATTAGATCTTTAATAGTTTTAGTGTGAAAGTGGAAGACCCCATCCATCCACCCTCACAAACTTTCACACTTATGATATTAGTAGAGTGAAAAAATAATGAATATAATTTTCGATATAATATTTTATATATATTTTTCGATATATATTTGCTGCCATTGGAAGATTGACATTATTTCTCCGTGCTCCTCCTTCTTTTATTTTGTATTTGTCTACCGTAATTCTGAACTATCTAGATAGATATAAACGTGAGCGAAATCAAAAGTCACGTTTTGTATAAATTCACCATTAATGACCAAACACATGTGTTTTAATTACCATAATGTGAACATAACAGATTGTTATAAGTAGTTTGAGTCCGTTGTGGACATTCGTGTGAGGTCTGTTCTCGCCCGGTCCGCAGTTACGACACTTGCTGCGGTCCCTCAGAGTCTGGGCACACACACATATATATATATTGCGACAGGTGTTTGGGCGGCGTGTGCTCGGCCTTCGTGTACATTATATAAATATTTGAACACAATCACTAGAGTTTTCGTTAAATATGTAGCATGTTTTTATACGTACTTATTAATTTTAAGTACTCTCTACTAAGAGTGCCACGTGAGGAATGGAATGGAAAGGAATATCCAATGGCGGTATAGTATCGTGCACGAGGAGGCAGTAAGCTCGCCCTAAAGATTGTATTGATTATATTTGATTGTGTACTCTATTGTACACCATGAGACGGCGACATAACTATAAGTATGTAATATATACGTATTGATCATTTCGTCTCTTTATGTTTTATCCAATCATTTGATTTTCACGATTATTACCTTTAAAGGAAACCATGTTTATCAGATTAAACGCGTATATTTAAGATTTTATGAGTGGGTGTTGACTACCATGTAGTAGAGACCTTCCAGCCCTCCTCTCCGTTGAAATTAGGATGTTTTTGTATTTCAACGGTCTCATCGGATCGTTTTAGGAATATGTCTGTTTTCCCTAACGAAGATTAGGGATTTATCAAACCTGATGCAATGGCTGAGCTTATCCATAGTTCACACACAGCTGACTTCGATACATGCTCATTCTTAATATCAGAGATGTATTTTTTAACCGTAACACCGACCGATGAATGATAAGCCACAGTCACAATCTAGTTAGTAAACACCTGCACATTGTAACGAAATATTACTTTTCACTGGTCTCAAGAATTGGCTCACCTTCTTGTTAGGCTTGAATATAGTTCATATGGAAGCTCGTCTTAAGATGTTGCAAATCTTGTCTTGTCTTGAATCTCCTATACACATGGTAGAAGAACCGGCTGTCTCTCTAATATTGATAGCTTGTTGGTCTTCTGACAACGCTAGCGGGGAACTGGAACGGTTGATCTGATAAAGGGACTTCTTCACCTGACGGAGCTCGTCCCCTAGGTGTTCAGCGTCACAGAGGTGGTGGGCTCTCTGCAACAAAGATTTGCCAACGATAAATAACTATATAGGTTGGTGGTATATATTCCTATTAATAACAATATTCAATTCGCATTAGAATTACAGGCAAATAATTCGATAGCTTTCCTCGAAGTTTTAGTCATAAAAAATCCCAATGGCACAATTTTTCGCCGTGTGATCCCGGCTTAGAATAGGATCACTCTGGTACTATCGGCCACTAAAGTACGTGTGGTAGAGTCCCGACGCCAGTAATGGCAACACGCATGGGCAGATTCGACCGGATTAATTCCACCCCCGACATTTAAAACCGGTGTAAAGTAGTGGCTTGCCACTGCGTTTCGCATTAGGTAATGCCGGCCTCCGGCACCCAACATCTCCACCTTAAAGGCCGGCAACACACCTGTAGCTACTCTGGTGTTGCATGGGGTCGTGGGCGGCGGTGATTACTTACCATCAGGTGACCCGAACGCTCGTTTGCCTTGTCCTCTCCCATAAAAAAATAGGCCGCACAGTATAGCACAGTAGGCAATAGATACCTCAATGGTTCACCATTCGTTACAAATGTAAATTAAATAATTTGGCTTACGGGGGTCAAGTTGTTAGTTGTTAGTTGAGACCAAGTGAGGGTTATACCCTCACTTGGTCTCAACTCGTAAAAACTTTGAATATACATATTTTTTAATATTCTGTCGCATTTTTAAATTCCGTCACAAATTATATATATTATGTATAGATAAATAAACATTAAAACCGGTGATATTTTATTTAGTTTTTACTTCACTTCACTTTTCATGCTAGACCTCAAAAACAAAATAGGAGGCCCCACTGCCACTTTTTCATCATCATCGTTTACAGCTATCGACTGTCCACTGTTGGACATAGGCCTTTCCCAATTCTCGCCACCACACTCGGTCTTCAACCCTTAGAACCTATCCGCTTCCTGCCAACCTCTTTAGGTCGTCTACGGTCCATCTAGCAGGGGGTCGTCCCGCCGGATGTTTTCTACGGGGTCTCCACTCTAAGACACGCCTGCCCCAGCGGCCGTCGTCTCTACGATAAATAGGCCCCGCCCATTGCCACTTGAGCTTTTCAATTCTTTGGGCTATGTCGGTAACTTCGGTTCTCATCCGGATTTCCTCATTTCGGATTCTATCCTTTAGAGATACACCAAGCATAGTCCGCTTCATGGCACGCTGAGTGACTTTAAATTTGTGGATGAGGACCTTTTGTAAGAGTCCATGTCTCCGCCCCATACGCCATAACCGGAAGAACGCACTGGCCCTTTTCCCCTCCACATATATTATTTAGGTTTAATTACATACGCAAATCGCATCTTTAATGCTTCATACTTGTTCAATCCGAGTGAAGCGGTGGTCGTTGGTTTGTTGCAGTCAACGTGCCCACAGTGTCGTTCGGGCTGGCGCTGGGCTGGGTGTCACTGGCCAGCGGCGAGGCGGCGCTCGAGGGCCGTGCGGGCGCGGGGCGCAGCGCCGTGCTGGCCGCCGTCACCACCTTCACGGCGTCGCTGGCCGGCGTGCCGCTCAGCGCGCGCGCACTTGCCGCCGGCCGCAAGGTTGCACTCGTAGGCACCTCCGCCGCCTTCGTGGTTGGTACGACACGTAAATCACTTAATGTCTACACTAAACTTAGCCTGCGAGTTCACCTCTATGGTCTGATAACTGAGGGTAGTGCATGATGCATTATAAGTGTCCAAAGTAATCACACAGCTATTTTCATTTATTTTTTGTCATACAATGCCGTAATGTGACTGACTGTGACACACTATGACACACTCCTGACGAATGTAGCTTTCATGCAAAACAAAAAAAAGTAAATCAGTTCTGTAGATTCGGAGATCTAAGCGATTAAACAAACAAAGAAACTTCCGCTTTATTATAATAGTATAGATATTATAGACCTTTGGGCTTTGACCAAAATTCAAAATAATAAAATAAATAGATTTTGAATAAAAGCCTAACGTAAAATTTTTAACTTGAATTGATTCCAGATATGTTGGTCGTTGAAGCTACTAAGTCCATGGGGCGGCGAGTGGTGCGTGGTGGCGGCGCGCGTGGCGGCAGGGCTGGGCGGGGCGGCCGCGTGGGCCTTGTCGCCGATACTGGCCAGGGAGGTAAGTCTTACCCCTACCGCATTTATTTTTTGACAAATCTATAATTTGAAATTGATGTTTCTTGCGGAGAAGGGGCTTAAAATTCTTATGTTGATGTTGAGTACAAGATAGAAATGTACTCATAAATGTCACACCTTAGCGTTTGCTGGCTATAACTTAAACCATCATCAAATATTGAATATCTAACATTATTTCCCAGTCGTCGTTTAGGGATTGTGTGCCTGCGCCACGACTGTTCTGTACACTGTACAACTTAACAAAGTTGAAAAACTTATTATTTGCACACATATTTTTTATTAAATGAATTCTCACACTTCCGCAGTCTTAACGATTATGGGTTGTACTTCTTAATGAAATTGGTACGGAACCCTAGAAGGGTGAGCTTGACTCTTGACCGCTTTTCTGGTACACAAAGGTGATATATAGATCACATAGATATGTATGTATGTCAGATGTGCGCAGAGCGGTACCGCGGCGCGGCGGTTTCGGCGCTGGCGGTGGCGCACAACTGCGGCATCCTGCTCATGTACCTCGCCGCGGACCTCGCCGTGCCGCACAGGTAGCAGTAGACATAGACATGTGGTCATATGAGTTAAATTTCATAATAATATATTCCAATTCGAGTATATTTCGGTATAAATTAACAATTACCTATATGTAGAAAAGGTACTAATTAAATTTAGCGGGAACTTAGTAATTCTGTAGGCATTGCGTGTAAAGTGGCGAAATTCAACGCCGCGCTTTGCCTCAATTCTCGAGGAAATGAAATATTTAAATAAAAATTTAATTTTCTCTAGTGGGGATCGAACTAGTCTTGTTTACAATCACACTTTGTGCGTCTGCGCCACTACTCGCCTTAAAAATATCTAATATGTATACATATTACAATTAGGAAATGATACCTTATAAACTTTCAAGTTATTTCTGTAGAACAGTGCTGTGGTGGTGCGCGGGACTGGCGCTGTTACACTGCGCGGCATTTAGCCTCGTGCCCGAGTCGCCCTCTTTCCTCGCGGCCAGCGGGAAGCCCAAGGTCAAACATTTTGACATTTTTAAGGTGTTATTTGACAATAAGGATAAAAATATTTTTGGAAAATGTACAAAAATATTAAACGTAGCGGAAATATATAACCATCCCCTGTCCCACTCCAGGAGGCGCGCGTGGCACTGGCGTGGTTCCGCGGCCTCTCCCTCAACGACCCTGCTCTGGAGACGGAACTCTCCAAGTTGCCTCCCGCAGAGGAGACACAGTCCTCGTGGAGCATCGCTAAAGAGATGTGTAAGTTACAGTACTGACGACGAGTCGTAAGTATATTTTCGTTATTACAACTATGAACACTGGTGATATTATGTGTATCGAGCGGCAGGCCGCAAGGATAGCAGTAATAGTCCAGCGGTGCAAGTCTTCTCTAACCTCTCTAAGATCTTCCATAATGACCTCTCCACTCCCTTAAGCTAAACAGTTATTATTATATTTGAGTACGATATAATGTGAGTATCGGAGGTCATTTATCGATCACGACTTTAAAATTATATTAATTATACAGCATTTTGTTTACATAACGTTGACGTGTTGTACAGATAGTAATAATGCAATGCAAGGGAAATCCCTTTTCAATTGTCATATTTATTGTACGTCGTGGCGCAGTGGGACAGTATCTGACGTAAGTTCGATGTAAGATATCCACTCGGTGGCTCTACTAGACAAAGTTGAGTTCTGCCTCTTAACGCGTAATGCGCTAGGCTTTCCTCACATACATGTTGAATTATTTTTAATTAATTGCAATTTTTCTTAGCAAGCCTGTATTTTCAGTGTATTGGGTTCGATTTATTAAAATACAAAGCTGTATCACTCTCACTGTACAAGAATCGTATGCGGGAATCGAAAAATGTATGGGACCGAGCACCTTTCTGTTGTTGTGTCGATGATTTTATTTTTCTTTGAAAAACATTGATGTAACGACACATAAACAGGACATCAGGCGAGAGTGACCACCGTGAGAGTGCACTGTGCACTGTGCACTGTGCAGTGAAGTTGCTTTGGTATTTTTTAAAATTTATTATTTTAATGATCTTCAATAATAAAAAATAATTTTGATATATTTTTTCTGGCCCTAATTTTAGTAATCACTCAATAAATGTAAAACTTGAATGGAGCAGCTCAAAACTTGTCCTGTTGGGGTGAGCGAAGAAATGAAAACAACTCCTAAATAAATCTATGTTTTTTTCGGCGATTTAGTATCAGATCCACAAAGACGTCGCGCATTCACTATAGGCGTAATAGCGGTGATCGGGCAAGAGGCGTGCGGCGTGCTCGCCATACTGCAGTACGCTGAACGCGTGTTTGTGTTAGCACGAGACACCACCGTAGTGACTCCAGTGACCCCAGTGATCCCAGTGGCCGTAGTGACTCCAGTGAGTGTAGTGACCCCGGCAGTGTCCGGAGAGTTAGTGTCGCCGGCACGCCATGCGTTAGTGCTGGGCGCGGTACAGCTCGTTATGTCAGTGCTGTCGCTGTATCTGGTGGAGCGGGTGGGGCGAAGGGTAAGAAATGTTATTTATTAATTACGTTTTTATGTGAACATTATTTACGCAGTTCATTTAAAGTAAACACTGATATGCACTCGAGATTGCATTATTTAAAGCGTGTAACAGAACTCTTGCGATAAAATAAAATAAACAAAAAATCTATATGAAATAATGCTATACATACTAAACAGTTAATGTAATTAACCTCCAGAAAACAGAAGTTTCTGCGTTAACCACTCAAAAGACTCATTTGCCACGTCATCAGTTTTCGAGAACACTCCTTCTAAAGTTGTGCCCAGTATCAGCATATTACCTTAACATTTCGAACACCACCATTACCATTCACTCCATAAGGAAACTCACTAGAAATAGATCAAAGATTAACGGATCTTAGCGACCTTGAAATCAATAAATTTGCAGTAGTGTTTTTAAACCTTCTGCTTCAGGTATTAAGATGAACATGGATGTGGTGTCGTGCGAGGCGAAGACTGTGTTGAATACCTATATTGTACCTGCTGCTATTAGTGTTGAGAACATGACTTTTTGTTCATGTATAAAAAATTCTAAAATGAATAGTCTAGTTAGAATAAGCCAACGACATGCGGGGGCTTCATTAGATAGCTGAGGGTCACACAGCAGGCAAGGCAGAGATCACTGTTTCCTGTGATCATGATATTAATGTAATTTCATTATCAGAGCGCTTGAATTGACTATACGTTATATAGTACATGTACACGGAATGTGCAGCCCCTGTTGGTGTCGTGCGCGGCGGTGACGGGCGCGGCGCTGGCGGTGGCGGCGTGGGGCGCGGCGGCGGGCGCGGGCTCGGGCGCGGTGGTGCCGGCCGCCATCAGCGTGGCCGTGGCGGCGGACGCGGCAGGGCTGCAGCCCGCGCCGTACGCGCTGCTCGCCGACATGTTCCACTACCAGGTATGGTTATCGGTCGACTATGCTTGTGTTTTATGTTTCGGCTATTTGTAGGAATCATAATGAACCAACTGTTGAATATATTTGTTATGTTTAAATGTAATATTGAGTTTCACATTACAATTCGTCCTAACAGAATAAAAAACTAAGAAATATTATATATAATATTCATTTACTTCATTTTATTTTCAAAGCCTCGTTTGTAATATAAAATAATGAATTATTAGCTTTTACAAAATTAATAAAAATATTACAAAATTTGTTTTAAATTAGGACTGTAACCGCGGTAGTTGTGAGTTCGATTCCCACTCGAGGGAATAAATTATTTTCATTTCTTCGCTTTGGTAAAATGTTGTAGTTGGACACAGAGTTTCACTACTTCGCCGATTTTTTAAACCCTTATGTTGACTGTCCTCGGTCAGTACCGCAGCTGTGCGCTGATGTTGGCGACGCTGGGTGCGAGCGCCGGCAACGCCCTGGAGGTAGGCGTGTTTCCACTGGCAGCGGCGGCGGGCCTACACGTGGCGCTGGCGCTGGCGGCGGCACTCACGCTGCTGTACGCCGCCTTTGCAGCAATCGCGGTGCCGGAGACGCGTGGAAAAACGCCGCAGCAGATATACCTCGCCGTGGGGCCGCGGACGCCCGCGCTCGACGAGTGCTGCGTATCGAGACTGTGAGCACTGTGCGCAGCACGCGCAGGGACTACGATAGTGTAGCTTAACTAGTGAACGATATACGAGTATATGACAAAAGATTTCATATAATTAATTCTTACTCAACAAATAAAAGCACGAAATAAACATTGTTTTTATTTATATTCATAATATTAAAAAATCTACTAACCTCGAATCTAATTTACATTTGGCAGAGCGCTCTTATCCACCCGATCCCTATGGTAGCGAGGCAAAAAGTGTTATGTGCACTCTGGTGTAGAACGGGGTTGCGGGCGGCGGTGATCTTATCATCAGGTGACCCGAACGCTCGTTTGCCCTGTCTTCTCCATAAAAAAAATACAATATAAGTTATTATTTTGTAAATGTGCAAATCTAATACTTCAATCTGTACAGAAATTTTATTATAAAAAGCATATAATCTTTCCTAAAATCATGAGGTCTAATATGAACTACATCGTCTCTCTCCGTCCGTTCATTAAGCTTAAAATAAATATGCAGCATAATTAACTTTCAAACATTCTCAACGCAATGAAGCAGATACCTCCATCCTTGAACTGAACTTACACGGTAAACGTCACAGTAAAAAAACTTTAAACTGGATGATCACTAATCAAAAAATCTTTTAATCTACAATATTTTCAGTACATTATGAAAAAAAAATATAGACAGTTTCTACTTTTGCTTTTATGAAAAGTTAAAAGACTAAACAAAATATTGAATTGTATTGTTTATTTTATTTATACGTTACCGTCTATGAGACGGTGTTTGTGTGTCGTAACCATAGCAACGGGCGAGCTATGTCGATACTCTAAAGAGTATCATATTATAAAGAACTAGAACTGTTCATTGCGACGCGCCTGTTTGTAATACAGTCCCCGCAGTCCTGCAGTCCCACAGCCCCGCAGTCACGCGGTCCCTCGGTGTTGATGGCCGCTTGTGTGCTTTAATGAAGTAATTACAGTAAAACGTAACACGTATGTATTTATATACGCACCAGGTATTTCTAACCTCTTAAATATATATTTTTTTCAGGATTACAATAAAAAAAGCGTCATTATTATTGCCATGTAATAAAAATATTACAGTGTAATCTTTTCAAAAAATGTTCTATATCAAGTACTTAGTAGTAGAAAAAGATATTTACAACAAAAATATGAAAGTTAATTAAATAAAACAACCCCACACTTTTTCCCAACTAGCAGGGTCAGCAGAGAAAACCTAGTGTTCCGGCAGCAATGGGTCTCCTTGACAAGCTGTCAGCGTGGGTGGGGGGCGGCGGTACGCAAGCCACCGTGCTGGTGCTGGGGCTGGACGCCAGCGGCAAGAGCTCACTGCTCAACGCCCTGCGCCCGCCCGACCAGCGCGTCCCCGTAGCCGTACCCACCGTGGGACAGCAGCGCGACTATTTTCAAAGTTAGTTCTATTTGTTGAATATATGTAGATAATTTAACCTAAAATAAGATGATTACCTGACGTGGAAACGGCTCGACTTGCTTACTTTAGCCACTTCCATAGTATTATGTCCTACGAGATTACTTTGGGGTCAGCCGGTATTCAATAAATATTGTTCCTGCAGAAGCTAACTACTCGACCTGTCTATAACTTGAGCCCTAAAGACTCCTTTAAGCAAAAGTAAGAAAATAATATATTGGCAGTTGCATCTCAATATACACTTTTCCCGACTGCTAAGGAAAGGTTATGATGCATCTTGTATGTATGTATGTAATATTCTTTATTACCTCATATCTCCATAGAACCACTGAACGGATTTACATAATTTAGGTATCATTAGTTTTGTCTCAGCTGCCCAAGTGTTCTTGGGTATAAAAAACAAATATACCATAACGCCATGGTATTTAGTGAAACGAAAATGTTTTTGAATACTACAATATGGATATCAAATGAAAGGGCTCAATATAAGAATTTCAACAAGATAAATCATGATGAATATGATCATTACCGTAATTTTGAATAACATACTTAGAATTTGACTTTGATTTGACTGGCAGGCGGCGGCGTGTCGTTCAGCGCGTGGGACGTGTCGGGCGCGTCTCGCATGCGCGCGCTATGGGAGCGCCACTACCGTCACGCGCATGCCGTCATCTTCGTGATAGACTCCGCCGACCATCTGCGACTAGGTACAGAAGAAACCTTTTTATTTAAGGACTATTGGGGCTAGATTATAAACACAAAATCTTAACAAAAGGACGAATATTTCAAAATGTCTACTTCACACTTTACGGGTAGCTAACTTTTGTAGTGATAATTGTGTAAGTAACATAAATAAACAATATAGATAGGGTCTATTGTACAGTCATGTAGTACTTGCAATGTTATCATAAACGCACTCCCTGTTGTGTGGTGCAGTGGTGGCGCGCGAGGAGCTGGAGCTGTTGTTGGCGCACCCCGACATGAGCGGGCGCCGCGTGCCGCTGCTCGTGCTCGCCAACAAGAGCGACGCGCCGCACGCGCTCGCCGCCACGCACGTCGCCGCAGGTACATTACCCATTCATTACATGTGCTTCTATGTGTATGCCTCGTAGACCTACGACTGGCTCTCAATTCCGGGAATGGGAATAAGGAATCCATACATATTACGTATATATATATTATGTCTATATTTTTTAATGTATGCCACTGTTAGCTCTGTATAGATAGGAATAGCATCGGCCTCGTACTAAGCATTTTTTTCAGACGGTATCCTTACAAACATACGTGTCACAGCCCTGGGCCTGGAGCGCATCGCGGACAAGCCGTGGCACATCTGCTCGTGCAGCGCGCTCTCGGGCGCCGGCGTGCCCGATGGCGTGGCGTGGCTCGCGCGGCAGCTGCGCGAGCGCACCTAGCTTCTCCGTCCGTGCTGTACTTGTGTTGTATAGAAATATGATTTGTTAAAAAAAATAAATATATTTAATCATTATTTTCATGAATATTGTTGTGTTTTCTTTAACATCTAAGATTTAAATTTAGTTTTTATCGCAGCTTTCAGCAAATAATCTGAGTGTGAGTTTACTTTCTTGAGATATATGCCTGTAAATATTGTAAATTTTCACAAATAATTGAGCCAGCGTCCGCGAGTCTGTCCGACTTCGATCAAAATAACAAATAAAAGTGGCCGTGATAAGTAGGAATGTTGCGATATTTTACAAATAACGCACCAATTCTCTTTTATGGTGTATTTCAATATTTTGCCGGGATTTAGCGGCTGCTGCAGTGCGAAGAGAAAACAATTAATGTTAAGGAAAATTTGCCAAAATACAACAGTATATGTTTACTATATTTCAATCGGTTGAGTTGCTTCTGAAATAAGCGCACAAGCGCACAAGCGCACAGACTAAAAGTCAGACAAACCGACAAATAGAGAATGTTTAATAAATAATTGTTTTGGGTTTTATGGGTTTTTGGCAGTTGCTGTGTTACTATATAATGTACTGAAGAACACATAATGTGCTGGTTCACGTAATCCAGCTCCGAACTCTTTATTCATACTAGTGTTACAAGTGGGAAAGTAACTGCCTGACTGTGACGTAATCACGATAAATCCGCTAAACTGATTGTGATAAAATTTCATAACATAGAGATAATTGAGAGTGTTGGGTGAAGATAAGCTACTTTTTTCAAATTTTTTAACGAACTTTTACCCTGCACATTTTTTATTTAACCAACCATGCTATATAAGGAATACATGCATCTGACCCACATCCATCACGTATAATACTATAAAATAAATGAATTTTATTCTATTAAGAATCCTTCGTGTAAAAGTGAGCTTTATTTTATCTTTTTATTCGTGTAATATATTCTTGTAGTTCAAAGTTCAGACGGTAAACAACATAAAAGAGGTTTAAAGTTTGAAGATGTTAGCAGAGTGTGATACTGGTGCTGGTACTGGCGCTGGCAGCGAGTCAGCGGGCGTCCGACACTTTTATTGAAGTTTCTAAGCTCGCCGCTAAACTCATATTTTACAACTTCCAGTTCGTTGTTATTAAATGCACATTTCGTCTCACAGGATGTAGAAGAAAGCAAAAGATATTATTTAATATTTTCATTTTACTTTATTCTCCGCATTCAGTAGAGATGCAGAGGGAACCTAGTGATAAGACACTGTTTTCCCCAATTTATGTACAATTGTCGAGGCAATTACGTATTGAGCAGCGGAACATAACGCCACGCTTTACCTTCTTGTCAAAAAGAACAAATGAAAATATTTAATCAAATCAGTTTCGCGCTGTATCCCGCGCACAGCAGGATAGGCAGAGAAAACCTAGTATTAAGACACTCTGTTCCCCAATTTCCGGCGATTTCCGGCGGTTGTTGGAAGAATTTTGGTTGTAATGCCCGCGCCATGCCTGGCCTCAAACTATTGATAAATTCATTTCACCAAGTGGAAAATGAACCCACAAGTAGTAATTTAAGCGTTTTGGGATTTTATTTGATCTTGTTTAGCTATAAATTACTGACGGCTTATTAAGTTACTCTACGGTATTTAGGTAGACGGTGAGTACGCTTGCTCGGCAAGATTTTCCCGATCTCCCATCCCGATCCTAAATCATGAAATGTCGATGCTTAGTCGACTTATGTCAATTTGTATATTGGTAATATACAAATTGAAAACATAAGATTCAGTCAATTCAGTAAAACAGTTCTATACAATAACTTAATAGTGAAAATCGCATTTAAATTCGTTTAGCCACTTCTTAGATTAGCAATAACAAACGCATAGACAAATGGACAAACAGGCAAAGAGACAAACAGGCAAAAAATTAAAAAATAATTATTTTGGGTTCTATTACATCAATAAAAGGTTCCCAATAATATTTGTTTTAAATATCTTCCTGAGTCTCTCTTATCTATGTACAGACACCGACAGTCTTACATTTTTATTAATTAACATTTTTATAACATTTTAATTATTTCTATGTGTGTAGAAAAACTGTTTATGTAGAGAGGCTGTACTGATTTATTTTTGTGTGTACAGTTTAGTTCCTTGATATTTTAAAAATACAATTCAACCTATATAAAAACAATTCAATTAGAGGCCGATGTGGCGCAGTGGCACAAGCCCGTAAACGCGACGGATGTGGGTTCGATTCCACTCGAGGAAGTGAAATATTTATTTACGTTCATATTTCCATTTTCTTCACTCTGGTGTCGAGGCAAAGCGCGGCTTTGAGTTCTGCCACTCAACACGCAATGCCTCCAGAATTCGGCAAAGTGGGGAACGAAGTGTCTTAACACCGAGGTTCCCTCTGCCTATCCTGCTGTTTGTGGAATACAGCGTGAAGCTTAAAAAAAATCAACCAGTATATGGCGCGGCATTAGGAGTTAATGGGCTAGCATTACTAAAAGTTATTGACCGTATACTGAATATGGAGATAAAGGTAGGACCGGAAGGGACAAAGTCTGATGGGCTGCTGGTGACCATAAACATATGAAAATATGGTAGTAAATAAAATATATAAGGCTGATCTGAAATAGACTAAACATTAAGACTCTATCAAACCCTACAAAGCGAAACGTGACGAAAATTGCTTTTCATATTTAAATCTAGCACGCTTACATACAAAGTCAACTTAAAAGCTTAATATTTCAAGTATATAAATTTTTTAGGAAGTCGAAATTCAGGAAACGTTGGTGTTTTGAAGGAAGGCTGTATATCAGTGTCCCGTGGCGTCAGGCGGCAGTCGGGCGCCGGCGTCGGGCGCGGCGTGACGAGCTCGTGTACAGAGATCCAATCAGAGAATACACTAAAAGCGTAATTGTTTTCGTGATGTATGAACCGTTCTCGTGAATCACAAGCGTAGGAGCTCAGTAAGTACTTAGTTTAAGTTCAAGTAATTAATCTATCTATTAAAGATACCAGTGCTCTGTTCCGTGTGAGCGGGGCGGGTCAGACCAGCTCACAAGTCATCGGGAAACTTGTAAACTATTGTAATAAGAGGCTTTGTTCGTTGATGCAAACTTTAAAATTTTTATTTAACTTATACTTTATTCTATTTCGAGAGGCAAATTATAAGTTATTGAAGAATAAGAAATTGTACTCAAACAACGTTTCTCATATAACGGAGGACTACTCTATATATTTTAATGCCACTATTGCAATGAATGCAGTTTGTAAAATATTGTTAAGCAGTACGTAGAAGAATAATAACTAAGCAAAATACTTTTTAAACTTATTTTATTTATTCTAAGCAAATATTCTTCTTTTTAATTATACATTTCTATAAATACGTATACCGGTTATTTCCTACACATGTTAAACGTTAGAAATAAATTATCTCTGGATTTTCCTATTTCCGTAGATAGTAGTGGAGAGAGAGAGAGGCTTACGTCGGAAGAGAATTGGTGCCGTTCTTAAATAAAAACCAAATATTGCTTTATAACGAATTATTAAACTAACATGTTTGAATCAAACACGCATAACGATAGCTACAACTCATTGTTTTTTATTTATCTTCACGCTGTATTCCTTATATAGCGTGATAGGCAGAGATAACAAGTGAATTCAGAAAAAAGTTCGAGACCGCCAATTTTTGTACGGAACCCGTGGGGCTTGGGGACGTGGGGCGAGCCCGACTCGCGCTTCTCCGGTTTTTATTGGATGCTTCTGTCTCCACAGGAGTATCGAGGGTCGTTTGATAAAAGTTTCTAATTGGTTAGGTTCTGATTATTTTTGGAAGTATTTTATTATTCATAAGTGAAATAAAATTCACTTAAGTTGTGATAAACGTGGCAAAGAGCGTAGTGGCAACAAAACCAGTTACTGTCACCAGTACCAGAGCGGCGTAAGAGCAAGTGCTCCATTGAGAGGCGCTACAGGTGGAATGTACAGGACGCCGCCTCAAGTACAGTTAGACCGCAGTCAGACCGCAGTCAGGACTTTCACTGATTTCGATTAGTTTAAATATAAGTGACAATACAAAGGTAACATAAGCTAAAAGACTGGACTTGTGTTTTCTTTTCAACATTATGCAGTCACACGATTAAAAACGTATACGTTAACCGAATTTAAGGGCGGGGAACGTATCTCGGCCTTATTTATATTCAGAAGTTCCATGGAGCTCCACTTTTACGTGTTCTACACAATTCGTATAAAATATAAGCTTGAATAAGAAATTGAAGTTAAGGAATTCTTATGATTCGTGTAATGTATTATTACGAATCATAGTTTGGGTAAATTTAAATGACGTGTGATAGAGTTAGACAAACTGTATTGTTTGATATATCAAAAAACAAAAATTTCTATTACATATTTTTGTTTCCCTTAGAACTAGTCGTGTCGCAGGGACACAAACGTGTGACTACTGTAAACGCAAAAACAGCACTAAATAATACGCCAAATACTAGTCGCATTACACTATATATTCATGTACAAGCCAATATGACGTTGCTATGGTAACACGGGGAGTTATGAAACTGAAGAGAGTGTTAGGTTGAACGCGTTAATCTCAGAAACTACTGGTTGGAAATAAAAAAATAGATTTGGGTTGTCAAACGAAATCACATTAAATTAGCTATAATAAGTTAGCTTAAGATTTAGTTTATTATATAAAAATAAACGCAAGCTCGGCGGTCACTTCATAAAAAAACCGTGCAAGCTTTGCTGTTTGTTTAAAAAAATCTTTTTTAAACAAACAGCAAAACCTTAAAATCTCCTTATTGTTTAGTGATCATACATTTGTGTTCGTCATTATCAAACGGAGAGTAGATATCCATATTTAAATCATTTATATTAATAGATGCGATAATAGTTGTTGATTCTTTATCGTATCGTAGTCGTCCCGCAACTAATTCTCACGTGGAATGCAAACAGACGCTGTGTGGCTGTAGTGCATATTTAGCATATTTTAGCTTAACGCTGTATCTCGCACATAGAAAGGTAGATAGAGACTAGTGTTATGACACTCCGTTTTCCAATTTCCGCCGAATACTAGAGGCATTGCGAGCTGAGTGGCCGCTATCAACGCTGCACTTTGCTTCAACACCACACTGAACAGGATTAAAATTTGAAATATTTAATTTTGTCGAATAGAAATCGAACCCACAACTTGAGGCGCTTAGAGTCACATGCTTGTGCCTCTGTGCAACGAATGGCCTCAGTTATTACAGTTTTTTGTTTATAATTTTATGTTTAAGGTTATATTTATAATATGTATAATTACTAAGCTAAGTTAGCTGAGCTCAAGTCACGACCTCGTCATCCTCGCGTCCACTACCTCGTTGTAGTTACATAAACTTTTACATAAAATGTAATGTCGCGGCTGATTTATAAGCGGGTTATGAGGGCGAACTGTTATTTTACTTCATTTTGTTGTGACACCACGTCACCTAATTTATGCGCAATTTTCAAGACGTTGTATATTGAGGACGGATCCAAGTAGTATTTCGTAATTAATAAAGCCCCCGACAATGTAGTGTATATTATAAAATATAACTTACAAAAAATCCCTGGAACTTTCCTGGAAAATTTATTCAAGTTTATAAGAAAAGCTGTACTGATGAAATATAATGAATATATCGTGACTATACATGTACTCAGTACTACCTACAGTCTATAAATATAGTAATATGGTAATGTACTACTAAGGCATTCCTTTGTACGTAAAGTGAAGTGAAGGAAACACCAGCACGAGCTGTTCCGTGTCGCGTGTGTGGCGGCCCTGAGCCTACTTTACATATTTATTTTATACCTGATTTTTTTTCAGCTTCACGCTGCACGTCACATATCCCGCATACAGCGCCCTGGTGTGTATGTGAAATATCGATTTAGGTGTTTCAACATGAATTTAAAAAAAGGTTTTAAAGTGATGTAAAAAATATTTTATGTATTTTATGTTTGTATATAAACTGCTATGGAACAAAAAAGATTGCCCAAATTACCCTAAGCCCTAGAAAGAAAATCTCTATCAGTACCACCAATTAAAAAAACAGTTTGTGGAGCAAATACAGTTATTCCCCGTTTATGTAATTTGTTCAATAAAACCTGCGACTCTATGGATATTAATGCGGATACGCTTACTAATGATTTAACTAAGCTTACTGCTAAACTTAATTACGTAATAAGTTTAAGTAAAACTTACCTCTATCATAGTGAGGAAAAACACAGTAACTTGAATGTACACCAACTAGCTATAAATCAGCTACAAGCGGATATTTTAACATTCAACCCTGTCTTCTAAATTCCACCGCCCATACGTTACTCATATGACTCAAATAAATAAACTAGAAATTAATATAAAAATGAAAATTATAGTGTTTAAACTCTGATTGAACCCGTGTCGCGAGTACTAAATCCGCACGGACGGCCACTGCGCTGTCTAGGATGTAATTATTTACCGTGAAGTAAAATACGTAACATAATTTTAGTAAATTTGTACTGTTACATATTTTTTTGGAAATTCATCTAAAAATTAGTCGTAAAGTTTATAAAATCATGAAATACAAACGCAGCTTCGCAGCGCCGCAACTCGTGCTCCACCGGAAGTCCAACGTGGAATTAATTAAACATAAGAGAAAAACTTCGGTGAAACAATTTAGTAACAATGTACCAACTTCTTTGCTCGCTTCTAATCGTGTTAGCTTTCAACTAGCTTTCAGGATTCGTCTTCTGTAAATCATGTTAGTAACGGTAGAACTGTTTATATATCACATAATTTACAGTTACAAAATGAGAACAGCAGCAGTACAGCTTCCAGAGTGACGTAGTTCCAGAGCGGAGGCGGCTTACTTGTATAGACATGTCTTCTATGTCTGTTTAAAATTCGTGGCGCGAGATCTGCATAATTTTGTACGTTAAGTTATAACCTGTTTTATAATGTCTTATTCATTCTTATATTTATTGTCGCTCATTGAAAGAAAGCTCTTAATTGACACGGACACCTGCATCATATGGTCATATTATATAAGCAGCATCTTCATGCTTATCTAACATTCTAAACAGAGTGAAATAAGTGTTATGATACTCCGTTGTACATTTCACGTTAGTAGTTGTAGTAGTAGTAGCACGTTTACCTACCAGAGCGGAAAAAATAATTTCATTTTTTATTGATGTTGACGTTTCTCCCGAGTTGAGATCAAATTCACAGCGATCAAGTTTAAGATGCTCATCATCGTTTCCTCGTTTTGTTAACAATATAAGGTGCGGCGTTAAGCTCCGCCACTCAACACGTCATATCTCGAAAGTTATTTGAAAAATGGGTTACATTAGGTTCTTTCTGTCTACTCTAATATATGAGGATTCCGCGTGAAGTTTAAAAAATAATGTTAATTTATAAAAGTCACAGTGTCTTTAAACAGCCAGCCAGTAGGCACGCCAGGTTGAAGGCTTAAGTAGACTAGCTGCTGCTGGCAAACAGTGCTGTAGTAATTATATTTGCAGTACGTCCGGCGATCCGGCGTCGTAACTGCTCCTGGTACTCGCTACCAACTCTTACTAAGAATTATTAATGAATGTTTGTTTATACTTTCAAGATTTATCCCATACAGCAGGCTAGGCAGGGTACGTAGCTCGTTAAAGGTGAAACTCAACGACGCATTTTGTCTTCTTACATACTCGTACATTGTAATTAAAATATTTACATATACTGTCGCCTGTGTGTCATTCTAATGTATATCCTGTTCCGATGTCTCTTGTAAGTCCGTTCAGTAGTTTTTGCGTACAAGACTAACGAATCTGAATCCTCTCAATCTTTCACTTTAGTTGGGAATAAAAAAGAAATTGAATATGTTGAGATCCGACCAAGTAATATATATTATTTATAGTCTGGTAAAAGTGAAATATGTTCATTGGGGTGACACCGGGCGAACACTCGTTCAGGTCAACAAGGTCAATGTGACAGATATTAAAAAGTAACGCTTAATTAACGG
Source organism: Heliconius aoede (assembly GCA_037355905.1). NCBI lineage: Eukaryota > Metazoa > Arthropoda > Insecta > Lepidoptera > Nymphalidae > Heliconius > Heliconius aoede. Next base: position 45,198 of record JBAIZZ010000183.1, read on the forward strand.
ACAATTACGGATTGTATAAGACATGGGCGAAGTTACGGAAATAAGCTGGTGTATGTCCGTGTATAACTTACATACACAATGTATATTACATCATTAGAATGCAAAATTAAATTCTATTTCAGTATAATCCTTTAAGTAAGCCTTATGCAGTACGGGGGCGAGATGTATCTGCATGCACGAGTATGGCATAAGCTCTAAACAATGCTTGAACGTGGATTACGCTAAATCAAAGCTCAATCTCCTGCAGCGGAGGCGCTCGCGGTCACGTCTCTAACGTAGGTAGTCTTCTTAAGCTTTCTATATTGAGAGATTCTCTTTGAGTCCGTCTCAGGCGTAGGTAATTTTGTAATTAGTAATCATGAATACACAAAGTGGGGTGCTAAAATACCCTAATATTTCAAGTAACTCCTTCGGGTACTGCGGATAATTATATTTTATAAGTCTTGAAAACAAAGTTGCTGGCTGCCACTAGTCATTACTAGTGGCAATTCAGTAAATAGTGTTATCTATTTAAATATGTCAAAGAGTAGACTAAAAGTAAACATGTGTAAGACTAAAAGACGGGTTTGTAGGGCGGCAGTGAGGGCGGCGTCGACGTCTGTAAGTTTAAATTGAGTTCTGCCTCCGGAGACGCTCGTGAATAATAAGAGTACGAACGAAACGTAAAGAATACTTTAACACGCTACTTGATCTGTTCCTACACACAGAGTCTCGAAAATTGGAGAGAAAGTGGGGAATGGAGTATCTTTTATACATTAGATTCCCTCTGCCTTTCCCCCAACATGCGGAAAACAGCGTGAAAGAAAAATAAAAAAAAATGAGATGTTATCTTTTTTGATTACCGTAAATACTGCTTAACAACAGTTTTTATGTGCAGAAAAAAATTAAATTTCAGCAATAAACAACAGAATATATTCTATTTTATAATATTACTATATTCAAACTTTATAATATAAAAAAATAGATATTTATAGAGAGGAAAAATAGAATATATTATAGATAAACACGCGTAAGTCAAAATAAATTGGCAAAAATTGAGAACGGAATATCGTAACATTACGTTCCCTATGTTTCCCCCGGTATGTTGGAAAAAGAGTGAACCTGCAAAAAGAAAATATAATTATTATCTTTTGTATTTACACATAGTTTGACAAATGCACACTTGTCCAACTGGCACAGATAAAATATGTCGTAAATATTTATTGCCAAGGATTAAATAAAGCATTAAACGTTATATATGTTATATATGTTTCCCTCGCGTCCCATACAAGTTACGTAGGAAACTTTACGTAGTCTTTGGTACATACGAATATTGTGTTGTAACGAAATTCTTACTATAAGTCTTAAAGTAATAAGTTCGTTTTGTAATTTTGTTTGGTGATTTTCTTAACGATCTCTGATATCTTTTTACATATTAAACGTTATATAACGATAGAATACGATGTTATTTTAAGTACATGTAACATGGCATCAGCCTTTTTTTTTCTCTCAGAACCATTTGTTACCGAGATGAACGCGTTCTTCCTAGAATATCTTTAGTTGTACAATATGAGTAAACATATATAGTATGATTTTAATTTAGCGCCACTTAGGGACCTAATCCACCAGACACCAGCCCCCCCCCCCCCGCTCACGCCCTCATGTTCCAGGCAGGAGCTCACCAATGAAGCGACAAACTATTCGACGATCATTAATCACGTGGACCGACGACCAAATGTGGACAGCGGGAATCGCTGGATTCAAAGGGCAAAGGCCCGGACGGAGTGGCGAGTAACAGGGGAGGCCTAGGTTCAGCAGTGGACTTTGAAATGCTGATGGATGGGTGGATGGAATCACGTCGGGAACACTCACATTTACACGGATAATACTTATATATTAATAATTTCATTTCGATACTTTTACTTGAATACAAATGTTTAATAAGAATGTATCATAAGTTTAGAAATATCTTTCTATTTTTATGAAATTACTATTACCAACAGATGTTTTAATCGACTTTATTATTTCAATAATATTTTTCACTGTATGTATGTTATTCGATTACTTAGCCAATTACGAATGGATTTTAATAATTCTTTTTTTGTATGATCATTATATTTCTGAGGTGGACTATCTCAATTTTTTTGTAATCGGATCAGCACATTTAAAAAATACACAAAGTCAAACGCCGCGAAAAAAGGTTTTATAAATAAATATGAAACCAGGGCGACACACTTGTATGTAAATACACAAAGCGGTATTCGTTGATTATTCGTTAGTGGGTCGTTGTATTCATGGCTCGTGGGACGTATGGAGGAATGTAACGGGTGGTGCAGAGGAAACGCACGTTTTTCAATTTTGAATTACTGGGACACAATGGGTTGAAAATAAAAAAAAACAAGTATTAAATGATAGGTTTTATTAAATAATGCAGTTTTTGAAATTACGTACCATATTTAGGTTCGGAAAATAATGTCTTTTACTAGCACTCGTAACGAAAACTAGAAACATTTACATTTAGGTATGTAATGAAAATTAACTATATTTTCTTGGGAAATACATACACAGGAAACATATAGGATATTTTCTATATCCTATATCCCAATCGACAGGTTGTTCTTTGCGAGATCTAACACGAAAATATAAATGTTCTATTTCATAAATAGTCTATTTCAAAGTCTCAGTGGCTACCACCCTCACATATCTGTGGTATATCTATCCTCCACGAGCCGTGAGAATTGCCAGCGATTCCCTAGAGTCACTTTGGTGGCGCTCTTCGGGAGACTTCAGGGAGCTATCCCTGAATTTTCGTGACATCTTGAAAATTTATTGTACAATTCGATTATTGTTCCTTTCGTAAAGATATTATATTACAAACGAAAGATCTGATGTTTTCGGATTTAACGGTTTAAATTCAAACAATTAAAAAAAATATTTTTTTCACTGAGATCCGCCACTCAACATGCAATGTCTCCTGCATTAGTCGGAGAGTGGAGAATGGATTTAAACTTTGATAATATATAATGAGCAACAACGCAAATACATTGTTTATTGGGTGTGGTCCTCACTGTGAATCGACTCTCTCTTGGGAATATTTCGTTGACCCTGGACGCACCATAGTCCAGTTAGTCATAATTCGTAATTATTAATAGTCTGATAGACGGATAGAAATGGTAAATATGAATGTAAGTATTGTATATGTATTATTATATATATTTATTTGTATTTATGTATATTTATTTCATTTTTATGTATATTTTCTTTTTAATATATACTTTGTGTATTATTATTTATTAGGGAATTATTTAACTCTTAACATTTTTTTTTAAATCTTTAAATTTGCACTAGCCCCTACCTCTTAAGACTAACTTACTCACTCTTACTTACTCTCTCAAAAGGCTGTCTGTAAGGAATCGCTATCAGCAATAAGACCGTCTTTGCACCCGTCACAAGTTAAACTAAGAATCCACACCTCCAGGATACGTGGCGCTATACTACTGAGTGGTTTCTTAGGAACTTCCTTCCACGCGCCGATATGACAGAGGTACCTTTAAAAAGCACATCTATCTCCATCTTGACAGCCAGCAACGCACCTGCAGCTTCTCTGGTGTTCTACGGGGCCGTGGGCGGCGGTGACAACTTCTATCAGGTGACCCGTACGCTCGTTTGTTTTGTCCTTTTCCATAAAAAAACTCCACCTGGGTTTCCGTACAAAAATGGAAGATTTCAGGCTTTTTATGGGATTCAAGCTTAGCTTTTCCAGCCGGAGCCCTTTCATCTATTACTTCACTGGAACTAGCGGCCTTAATACCAAATTTTACCCTCTCTTTAAGGGTCTTATTTTTTAAGCGCCACTACGGCCTTTATTTAAATAATTCAAATTATTTTATTATTCCTGATATAACCTGAACTTCTATATTTTGTTTGAATAACTTCAAGTAAGTGCCATTGACAAGCTCTACTAAAGATTGCCATCAGTCGATTTATGTTTAGTTTATATTCGTACGTCTATTTTTTCTTATTCTGAAACTTAAGTCAAATTGTTGATACGACATGTAAATTGCCATATTAAAATGGATGGACAGAGTGTACAATAATATATTATAAGACTTTTCAATACGCATATTATCTAAGAACAGTAGCTTGACGCTTGATCGCTTGTTAGTGTTAAGATATTACTTATTCTAGAGATATTGCGCGCCGAGTTGTGGAACTCGAGCGTGTTGATGATTTCCCGAGAGTTGAGATATCATCGAGCTCACAACAGCCTTTACAGTGAGACACTGGCCCACTGCGCCATGAATTCCCCCATACATCATAACTCTTTAAAGCTAATATTTTCCTTTCAAACACGCTGTATTTTATACTTTAGCAGAGAAATGAAAACGACATATTTCGAATAAAGCTCATTTCTATTTCTTTCATTGGAAATGTCTCCCAAAGATCTAAAGACATTACAGCACGCGGACTCGAAGTAGAGACAGTTTTCATACACGAGTAGTTCGAGCGTAGAACATATTTATGCTTAATCTCTTGACCTTTGGCCTTATTAATTTTGCCATCTTTTATGTAACGTGATGTCGGGGCTAGAGGGATGTCATGTTAGAGAGACATTATTAGTTTATGTTATATGTTTACTGATGAAGCCAGTCCAAATTATAATTTTCTTTGCACATCTTATATTTATTTACACAGGAAGTTTAATCTGTCGCTCAAAACTTGCCCTTTTTAACTGAAGTTGCGCTTTTAAATAAAATGTGTGCACTAAATGTGCATCTCATTTATAATTTAACATTTTATAAAATATAAAAAATAAAATATAAAAAACTAGTTTTGATGCTTTTTGTTCAACATTCCTCATCAATCATGTTCGGTGTTTCTCCATGCGTGGGTCGTTTACAAATTGCTTCTATTTCATAACAACCCCGAACCCCGTGGCTCTGTGGCACAGCGTGTTACTGTTATCAGATGGTTGTAGGTTCACTCGCTCGGGGCAAAGGTCATTAAAATAATTTAATTATTTTTATTTTCCCATTTTATTACACAAAACGCTTTGTTAGGTTCCTACTAAACAACGCAATGTTTCGAAATGGGAATCGCAGTGTCCGCACTAGCTTCCCTTTGTCTACTCTAATTTTTGATTTCCGATATATCTACAATATATATTTTATTTTATTATTAATTCCAAAAGGAGAATAAATTTATATAATAAAAATATATGACATCATTTACCTGTAAATAACGTCTGTGTTATATAAAAGGCAATAAGTGGACTATCCAATATAAATTCAATTTTTAATTCGAATTTTAATAGTTCCTTAGTTTTTCACATTCAACTAAGCAAAGAGGTTTTCTCACCCGGAAACATGATCGATATATCATATATATATATAATATAATAATAATTATTCATAAAATAACATTTAAATTATTCTACAATTTCTTACGTTGTTCAAATTAAGTTAAATTTCAGTGCAATCGGAAATGAAAACCACTTCAATTTAAATTGAAATTACTTTATGATAATCTCATACCGTTGTGTTTATTCAATAAATTGTTTGTCAGTCTTGTAAATTTTATTCACGGCTTATAATTATCAGAATAACTTACGAATAGATTCTTTTGCTATGTGGAAAAAAGAAACAAAAAATTAAAACACTAAGAAATATTTCACTTCTTCAAGTGGGAATTGAACCCACAACCGTTGCGTTTACGGGCGGCACCCTTGACCACTGCGCCGCGGTCTATTGCTTTATTCTTCTTTTGCAAAATATTTCGTATAAAATACATGCTACAATTTTTTTTACTTTGAGAAATAGTGTTCAGAATCTCCATTCTTATATTTTTGCTGCGCAGGATACAGCGTGAAGCAACCTAGTCTTAAGACGTTCCGTTCACCACTTTGCGTCGAATTGCTACGGCATGCGTGTCGACGTCGAGTGGCTGAACACTTCCTTGATTACCAAGGCGAGGAACATAAACACGTTGTTACGTGACTATGCTACCTCTGCGCCACCTCTGCGCCACCTCTGCGCCACCTCTGCGCCACCTCTGCGCCACCTCTGCGCCACCTCTGCGCCACCTCTGCGCCACCTCTGCGCCACCTCGTGTATATATTAAGGGATGTTCTTTTGTACATAAAACTACTTTATATTTATACTCGCCGAAACGGGGGTAAAACCTATAGTTTCACTAGGACGGAAAGGAAGCTTGCATTGTCACCTCATTGCTGATGTCGCAGCGTAATGGTGTAAAGTGTGGCCTTCCTCATAGAATAGACATGAATTGAATAAAAATCATACTAAATATAAGCCAATTTCTTATATACTACTTTCTGCCGAATTCTGGAGGCATTGTTTTGAGTGGTGGAACTCAACGCCTCGCTTTGCTTCGAGGAATATTAAATATTTCATTTTCTCGAGTGGGAATGGAACCTACAACCTGTCGCGTTTGCAGTCGCATGTCCGTATCCTGCGGCACGACTAGCCTATAAATCATTAACAAACTCACATAAAGTAAAAACAGATGACACGCACACATATTACAGGATAATTATATTACAAATTATGAGTTCTTTTTAATAAGAGATGGATATCTTTAGAGGTATCTCGTATTGCCGACAGGTATTTACTAACATCACATAAACACGCTCCGAGGACAAGGGTCTGTCGTCCCATCTCTGTGGCGAACGCTGATGAGTTTGGGCAATCGCTCGAAATGTCACAGCTTTTAAGCTTATTCGGTTTTGGTTACTTATCTTGAAATGAATTGAAATTGGGATTTTAAACAAAGGATGAATAAAGTTTCAAAAACAATATTTTTCATTTTGTTACAACGTAAAATAAGAAAATAAGTTCAGCTTTATAATATAATAATAAAATTATTGCTTTGTTTTGTTGCTTTGAAAAACATTTACTCCCTGACGAGAAGGAATAGAACCCACAACCTCCGTTGATCACTGTTATATAATTTATAGGTACACACTATAATTAATATAAAGACGCCTTTCAATTAATTGTATTGAAAAATAAATTGTATAGCAAATTGAGAATACGTGAGGAATACCTGATACCTTGTAGAGGAGGGTAGTGCTGCGCGCGCATACATACCTATAAATATTTATATATTAGTTGATTATTTTAGCTTCACGCTGTATCCTGCATTTGTCAGGATATGCAGAGCCTAGTGAGAGAGAGAGAGAGTTGAGTAGTAAATATATACAAAGTGATCGATATTCTCAACATCGACACTTGCGTAAGTAAAATAATAGATAAAATCTTATTTTGTAATCAAATCTGAAAAAAACATCTAACACTACACACGTAGTATGAGGGTGTAGGTTGATTCTACAATATTTATGACGCAAGAGGACCGGATTTACAAGCCCTGGAAAATACGCACCCAATTTACTTTGTTTCACTTTACTTCATACATATGAAATGCTTTATTTTATATTGGCTTGTATATTTCTGCATTGAATAAAATTTGACTTTGATAAAGTTTTATTTTGTTTAATAGCAACACGCGGTATCCGCACTTAGCCGCACAGAGAAGGAGGCAGAAGGAATCTAGAGGTAGGAAGTGTCCTTGTTGAGCGAGGGAACGAAATTATTTCATTTTATTAAACTCAATTCATATGGAATACATTATTGGAATCTGAATATGTAGAGACAAATAATACAAATATTGTTGAATTGTAAGGAAAGGGACTGCTTGCAAGGAAAGCAGCCCCACCATGCACTGGACCACTACACCACTACACTGTACACTGGCCATGACATGATTAGTACTAAAAGGCTGCCGAGATTGGACATTTTAGTAGATGGACGTATTACTCGCGGCTCACTGGGGCGGAACAGCGATATAGAACAATACGTTTGTAGGCAAGAAGTGGAGAAGGTTGTAGTAAAATTGTTTTAATCTGTTAATTATATTTCTTAAAATATGTGTTATCTTCACAGCCTCACGGTGTATCCCGCATATGGCGTAGGTGGGAGTTTTTTCTAATTTTACAGAACTATTGAGACACTGCCTTTCCCGCTTTCCGCCCAAATTTCGAGACATTGAGTTTTAAGTGGCAGAATTCAACGCCACACTAATGTGCTCTTAAATACAAAAAGAAAATAACATTAAACGTACGTTGTCGTCCTCACCCGCATCTTTGTTTTCGCGGTCTTTTCGCTCTAACATCATTAGCAGCCGGTATTCAACCAATATTTGTCCTGCAGAAGCGAGCTATTCGTGCAATCTATAACTTAGGTCCTAAGGACTCCTTAAGGCAAAAGTTTAAAGAAATAAATATATTGACAGTTGCATCTCAATATATTTTTGAAAATGTTATGTATGTTAAGAAAAACATCAATAATTTTACCAAAGTTGGTGATTTTCATAATATTAACACTAGAAATAGGTATAATCTTGGTGCACCTGTAACTCGGTTGCATCGAATCCGTAATTCTTTTATGAGACAATGTGTACGCTTTTACAATAGGATCCCAGAAAACGTCAGAGAATTTTCTATATCACGATTTTAAAAAATTGTGAAAAGACGTTTGTGTGTTAAAGGTTATTACCAAATTAATGATTTTGTAAATGATAACACACCTTGGGAATGAAATGCTCGCCCCAGTCTGTTTCAAAGGTATCATTGTCACAGATAATTAAATATGTATTTGTTTAAAATAGATTTAAAAAAAAATAGGTCCCGCTGAGTTTCTTGCGCCGGTTCTTCTCAGGTCTGAGGCATTAACTTTAGTGAACTGGTGGTAAATTATTTGACGTTCAAAAAATGAAGCATGTAACTTCTTATTTTGAATAAAATTATTTGAATTTGAATTTGAATTATGTACAACATTTCGTAGCGCATCTACAAGCGTCTACAAAGCTGTTCGTAGCTACTCGTAGCTATTACACCGTCCCGGGTTGTCCAGAGACCTGTTGCGCGCACCTGATGCTCTGCGCTCTATAGCATTACACGAACTCGTTTCTTTTCATATCGACAAGTACAGTGGCTTAATCGTAGCTATCGACATTACAATATATATCCCGCACACAGCAGGGTAGGCAGAGGAAACCTCGGTGTTAAGACACTCCGATCCCCACCTTCTGCCGAATCCTGGAGGCATTGCGTGTTGAGTGACCAAACTCAACGCCGCGCTTTGCCTCGACATCAGAGAGAAGAACGGAAATATAACATTTCAATTCCTCGAGAGGGAATCGAACCTACAACCGTCGCGTGTGCGGGCGGCATCCTTGTGCCACTGCACCACGACGGCCTCTTTAATCTTTTTAAGAAGCAATATGGTCGCACGCAGGTTTGCCCGTGGTTCTGCGACTGTCAAGATTACCCTATTCCGGGCATTTTGTCAGTCATTCTACTCGGGTGGCCTGTGGGTGAACTATACGTGTCGAGCCTACAACGCACTACGCGTACAATATAATAATGCCTTCAGAATGCTGTTGAGTCTGCCGCGGTTCTGCAGCGCCTCAGGAATGTTCGCGGACGCTCAGGTTGACGGATTCCACGCTGTAATGCGTAAGAAAGCATCGTCCCTGCTGCGGCGCATGAGGGTCAGTCACAACAGCATTCTGAAGACAATCACGGCCCGTCGAGATTGTTGTAACCAAAAACATTGGATGGAAGTCATGACAGGCCAAATAAAATAAAATAAAATAAAGTAGAATATAATATGATAGTGAATATAATAGTAGAATATAATAGTTTTAATTGTATTGTTGTTTAACACTATATGGATGGTAATCTGAAATAAATTATTTTTATTTTATTTATTTAAATAAAATATATAGTGTGTAACTTTTTCACATGGCATATATTTTCTCTTTTAACATAAATATTTCCTTAATTTCCGGTCCTGTCAACCAATTCTATACGAAATAAGCATACTGCTACATATTATACTATGGGTAGTATAGTGGCTGCAAAGGAAGTGGTGGAGAGCTTGATTCCCTTTGGTACCATAAACGTTGAGTTTCGCCACTAAGCTCACAATGTCTACAATTGGGACGGAAAGTGGTTGCATTCTGCCTTACCAGAGTATGAAAATGAAAATAATATTTTCCCCAAGTGAGAATCGAATTCACATCCATCGCGTTAACAGGTAGAAATGAAAGATATTAAAATGAAAGATATTAAACTAAAAAAGGAGAACATATTTTACGCATTGGTTTTTACAATTACTCTACTCTTTCCCAACATAAATATATTCTCTTTCTGCTTTTAGAAAGCATACAGCTACAAACCGTATTTATTTTCCATATAAAATAGATATTTTCAAGAATACCTTACTTGAAGCACCTCCATTTTTCCGGATTACACAACAAACATAAAACGCTTACTTCGATACATATATTTTCACCTCGGATAAATAGCATGGTCGAGGTCGTGGTGGCGAAGGGGCACAAGAGTTCGACTGTAAATGACTGTAAATGCGACGGTTTTTGATTTCATTTCCAATCGGAGAAATGAACTTTTTAATATTTCTTCGCTTTGGTGTAGCAAAGGCAAAGTGCAGCGTTGAGTTCCGCCACCAGACTCTATAATCCGGTGGAAAGTGAGGAATGGAATTATCTCAATGAGAATGCAGTGATTTAATACAAGATTCCCACGTTCCCTTTGCCTATAGCATGAAACTAAAAAAAAAAATACAAAAATCTACAGCATGGAAGTACTGTAGAAGTATTGCAGTACAGTATTATAGGGCTTACCAGGCACTGCCCCGCTTTCTGTTAATCCTATCACGCAGAAAGCTCCGCGCCGATAATAACTGAAAATGCTTACTTCGTTTTCTGGAATCCAAAGCTTTCAGATGTAGAAATATGATTTTATTTTCTGTATTTTTGTACATAGTATGTAACCGTTTGTTAGGTATCATATTTCTTTATACGTATATGCTTTATTATATTTCCAAATTAGTGTACTTCCAGATCGTAAGGTTCTTGGTGGTATTAATTGCCAAATAAAATATAGATCTTGAATTTTATCTTTAACTTTTACTTAACATGTAACTCACTATATTATACTTCACGAACCAACCAACTCTCTAAGTATCGCAGGTATTTTCAATAAGTAAAAATCAAAAAGAGTCTCAATAGCACGCAATATAAATTCTCATTTCGATATCGTCGGTGGTGTGAGCGTCTGCCCGCAGTCGACGCCGCGGACAGACGCGCTCGGATCTTCGGAATCTTTCTTTTGTAAGACGAGTGTTTTCAGTGACGAGTGAGTTCATTAAAATTGATAACGGAAGGAAGAAAATAATGGAAAGCTTTGGGAAATTCTGCGAGTTATATATGTATTTAACAAAAGCCGTCGTGGCGCAGTAGGACTGATAAAACGATGGGTGTGTATTCCCTCGTCATTCGGGAGTATTAATTACTTTCATTTTCACACTGTTGAGTTCCGGCATTTGAAAAGCAATATATTTTAATTATGTTAAGGGAGAACGTTTATCTCTCTATTTACCTTGTTATGTGCATCCGAGGTGATTTTGTAAAAATATATAAGGTCTGCTACTCAACACGCAATGCCTCCAGAGTTCGATGTACTTCTACAAAACTTATGCTACTAACCTACATACTTTCAACCCTTCTAGAACAAAATCCATGGTCTTTGGCGTAACGCCATCAGAATGTTACAAAATAAGAAATAGTTGTAAAATAATTTATATATAGTATGTACTGTTACTATACACTAAACTTTCATATTTTTATTGGTCTCGTCTAGACATTGTATACTATACAAAGAATTACGAATTGTAATTATTTATCTAAGCTAACGACCCAGACCCGGGTTCGCCCGCTTAAAATTATTCTTTTGTTATAGAATAACTTAAAATCTATACATATGTGCTTACGTGTTATTCTCATGTATTAGTTATATTACTGTAAAGATTCGTCTAAATTCGTTAACAAGTTTTTACATCAAAGTGGACTCTGCCTCGGAAACTTTACATTTACATTATTGGTTGGATACTTTTCTTATCTCTATCGTGGTAGACCAAGTGCAGCTTTAAGTTCCACTAGCCAGCGCACACGATCAAGTGGGACTCAAATGAATTAAGAACCAAGTAAAAATAGCATAGATTCGTATTGGCTTTCAATTAGGTTAGATTTGACCAGGATATCCAAGGGAAGGCGTTCGGGGCCTCACACCCTCTGTGATGAGGGAGGGTTCCACGATGCTTAATTGGCTGAACTTATCTCGAGATAAGAACGAGGCGTCGGAGCCGTGTCCG
>JBAIZZ010000183.1:57530-103605 GCA_037355905.1 Heliconius aoede
CATCATATCAGCATTTTGACGTTCGTTGGTGAGCACAGCCTCCCCCATTCATCCCGTATCTCACCGCTACCGGTGACCCCGATCATATCGCCGATCCGCCTGATAAATAAAACGAATATAGCAGTTGATAAAGTATGATTAAATTCACAAAATATTGACGGTCAGCTACGTAATAAAATCCCGTCATTGTGCAAGGTTATTAAGCAGCGGAGGGCTCGTGGGAGACACTCGTACTCGGAATTAAAATGTACGACGGCTTGGTATCTCTATAATAACGTTATTTTGTATTGCACTATTGTGTTTTAATATTGAATATTCTTAACCACTCTGGCATAATTAATATATTTATCATATTTGAAGTCGTTATGGCATTGGGGCAGCATCTAGCGCGATTGTTGTGGGTTCGATTATAACTCTAAGGAAAAGTTATATTTGAGTGGCGATATGAGCGTCAGTTTGACGGAAAATGCGCTGTTGTTAATAAAAGTTAGCTGTTGACTTTTATTATTCATTTTATGAAGATTTTAGACAGATGTTTTTGAATAGTTTTTAAACGTAAATAAATATTTCACTTCCTCGAGTGGGGATCGAACCCACAACCGTCGTGTTACAGTCACACCTTTGTGCTGCTACGCTACGACGGCCTCTAACTAACATTATAATTTTTTTAATAATTAATTGTTTTTATTTTTTCATTGATTATCACACAATTATTCAAAATAAGGATTTAATATATAATTAAAAAAAAATCTTTTTATTTTCAAAAATCCAATTCAAGTAAGTTCTAGTTTCACACATTTTTATCTTTTTAATATCAGTCAATCAAATGTCAGTTTTCTAATATATTTTATTGTTTCTAATAAACGTTAAATAAAAACGCGACTGTTATTTAAATGAAGTAAGAACTGCTTCACTCTGGCACATATTATATATTTTTATGTGCTATTTCAGTAGTTTACAAATTGTAAGCGAATTTGCAAAAAACCTTCACGCTGTATCCTCAAACAGCGAGACACGCAGAAGGAATGTTGGAAATTGTTAAAACCATTCAACTCCTCACTCTTGAATTTTTTGGTCATTATATATGTTGATTAACTAACTCAACGCTGTGCTTGCCTCGATACCAGACTGGGGAAATCCCCAAGAGGGAGTAGTCCCTCACAAACTGTCAACTTCAACCAGCACTGAATGGATGTCGCCTATACCCTTTGAGAAATATTCCCTGGTATGTACTCGTCTAAAAATGTAGTGCACTCCCTCCGAATAGAACATTGAGAACTACGCCAGCACCACGAGACCTAAGTGAAACCCTCTACCATACATTAATTCAAGAGAAGAAAAAATATTTAAGCCACCAGGAATAAAAGGTAAATATGGGTTCAAAAAAATGCTGACTATCATCAGCAACGGAAGCGACGACAAAAGGCATTGTGAAGTACAGTTTAAAGGGAGCCATAAAAGATAGATACGAAGCGATCATGTCCTCTATCATGGTGATAATGCCATCCACATCCCAATATACTCCACCGTGAGAAGGTACAGCCCATATGTCTGCAGTGTAATAAAGGAAAGAGTTTTATTTTGTTTATTTTCAATGTTATAATTAGTCAAGATCGGGCAATATTATAATTATGTTTCTTATAAAAGCTCCTCAAAGCTCTGCTTCTGCAGCGACCGCTGTATACGACGTTACTTTGATCGTAACTTTGAAAGTTTTAGAGGGTAATATTAATTATGGTATAGAAAAATTATATCGTTTTCCTTCTGCGTTACGAGTGGCCTCTCCCAAGTCAACGCAATGAAACATTAAGCATAAACATATGAGTATTTAAACATCGAATTCGCTTTGATTATAAAGTAAAACATTTACCAGATCGCGGCATTAAGTTCCGCTACTCAACGTGCAAGGTATCAACATTGAGAGGGGTCTCTGATTACACATTTTTGTAGCTGCCCGCTGTATCTCACATGTAGCAGGGCAGAGGGAAATTCATATTAAGACACTCCGTTTCCAACGCACCACATGGCTTACCAGGGCCAATTGATGAAAATAATTAATCTTTCGAATGGGAAGCGAACCCACAGTGTTCACGCTTATAGACGGACGTTGTGTGACGTAAGCACATCAAATACAATTAATCTATTTCCTATGAAATTCAAATGCGTCATGAAACGGTGAAATAGCTTCGTTACAATCTATTTGCGGTACATTTATGTACTACGAGTACATGTACGTAGCGATATAGACTGCGGCGGAGCGAGTTAATACAAATTATAGATATCATTTATTCATATAAATACTACTCTTCTATTGTAAACGCAGCTGTGGGTTCGATTCCCATTTGGGGGTATGGATAAATTTCATTTCTTCGCGCTAGTGAAGATAACGGACGGAATGTTCTTCACCACTTTAAATGAAAATAGTCTTTACTTATCTATAAAAACCTAACAGAATTAAAACGAAGAAGAGTTTGTCAAAAATGAAAAAGGACTTTTTTCAAACAAAATAAACAATAAAATTCATCGTCATTTGTTAAGAATGACGCAAACAGACACTGACCGTCAAAGCCTTTAAGTTAAGAACGTTGTTTAAGTCTGTTATAAATAATAATTGATTCTGTAAAATAGACTACGAATAGGCGCTCACGTTATTGTTATCTATTCGTAACTGCGTTATATATATAATATTTCTGATTTTAGATATGGGCTTGAAATATTCCCACACTGTAGTTTCACTTTATTAGTTCTTATTACTTAAATGGGGGTTTACTAATAGTTTTCTGTGTTTAATGTGTGATAACGCTTCACATATTAAAATACAAGATATTTCGTAGTGGTGATGGAACACACGGGTATTTCATGGAGAGGTTCCGGCCTCTTATTCTTATTCGTTGTATAAATAAAACGTTGTTTAGACGTCCGACTGTCGGCGAGTCTCGACCGCCGATACGAATAGATTACACTGCAAACGTTTGATTTAGTGTAAGGTAAACACACTTAGTGCGCAAGTTTTGGCAAGTCACGTAGAATTATTTATAGGATAGGAGGTAGTGAGTTCGAATATTAGTTTGGTTAAAAAGCAAACAAAAGCCTCGCATAGCAGGGTACGCAGAGGGAACAACTTTAAGCACTCCGTATATAGAAAATGTTTAATTTTATAAACGTAGCGGGATTTGATTCTGCACCTCTTGGCAACCGTCCTAACACTAATTCTAAGCTGTCTGTAAGCTGTACACAAGTTATGTAGAAATCTCTACATAACTTGTGTACAGCTAATAATTTTTATGTTGTAATTATCACTTTATATATTCATAAATATGCTAACGTGCCATTTAAATTTAAATGTCATTAATTAGTACTCGCGAAACTACGGGATTACGCGAAATCCCATCTGAGCGATATATACTCGTACGTACATATGTGTATATATGCATAAGAGAGACTATAGAAGGAGTTTTGGATATATTATTATTAAGTTGTTACGGATTGATTTAGCATTATGTTCCCAGGTTCCCTCTACCTACCCTGCATATTGTAGCAGCAGTGGTAGTAGAAATCGAACTCAAGACTGTAACGTTTACAGTCCGAAGCTGTGCCGCTACGCTACGACAGCCTTATGCGAATTACCAGAGTTCAATCTTTAGCTATTTAAGTCGACCTAATGAAACAAATATTGCTTCAATACATAATATCATATAAATAATTACACAATATAATAATTCAATCAATTTTATTTTGTATAATTTTTAAAAAAGCTTTATAATATGTAATTGTGTAACTATTATTGTAAAACTTTACTTCATACGACGATTCCACATTTAATAAGGAAATACTACAAATTAAACCCCCGACCCTTACTCCAAATAAAGGGCAACAATCACTCAAAATACCTGTACAAGAAGAGGATAAAAGTAGCTTCATTCACTAACATTCGTTAGCGTGTTTACAAACGCTCCGGCAGTCGGCGGGCGGACGCCGTACGCGTCGTGCAACGCCGTTTTGCTACCTTTATACTTTATTACTATATAAATAATAAAATATATATATGAATAGAAATAAATATATGGAAATTTATATAAATGTTCAGTGAAAATATGTTTTTATAGTGTCTATAGTGTTATAGTGATCCATTGAGTGTTCCAGATTGTAGTTTCCATTTTTATAAGGATATTTTGGAATTTTCAAACGTAAATATTTATTTAAATACTATATATTAATTAATTTTCAAAATTTTTCAGCCTTTTTCGTGGTTTTGCCTTTTTTTAGTATCAGAAAAAATATTTATTCCACCTTTTTATACAAACAGCTTTATTTAGCAAGTGTCAATTTATAATACGAATGAGCTTTATGATAAAATAAAAAAAAAACTTGAGTAATTAAAAAAATAAATAAATAAAGAACTCTACACACTTACAAGGATTTAATATACTTATTTTTTTGAATGCTTAAGATTTTGTGCTTATCAATACGGCTCTACCTATAAATGCAGGCAGTTTCAATTTAAACGCTTTATCTAATAAGCACTTAAGACACTGACAGTATCTTAAGAGTTCATCATTGGTTTAATTCATCATTGGTGATGAATAAAACCAATATTGATATCATAAGAATTAGAATGTACCTCGATTAGTGCGTATGGCACAACTGTACGTTGCGTGCGTGTACTGCACGTGCGTGTGGCGCTTCGACGGTAGGTTAATGAGTCCGTTGACCACTTTTCACCTAACCAAATGATATTCCTAGTTTTACTCAAACTGCATACAAATGAAATATAGTCATTTCTTCTGAAATGGATGGAAATCGATCCCATGACCGTTACGTTTGCAGTCGATATCGTCCCACTGCGCCACAATGGACACTACACTCTACAGTGTAATAAGATACAAATACCTACACCTATAGAATTAATTCTGAAAAGTCTAAGACGCAAAAGATCTAAAGTTATAAAGAAGCTAAACAAGACTCTTATTTTCTCATTTGAAAAGTGAGTTTCTTCTAAATAAATGTTTTTGTAAAATACTTTTAAAAGCCTGAACTGAACGGAGTGTGTTAACAACGAGGTTCCCTCTGCCTGCCCTGCTGTGTGCGGGATACAGCGTGAAGCTGAAAAAAAAACCATTGACTACAGGACCCGTTGCCTTAGTGACGTGTATGTCAAATTGTATACAGACGTACAGCATATAATGTCAAATATATAGATGTTTGTGAAATATTTATTTCATTACTTTACTATATTTTATTAGCGCTATATCTTAACACTTCAATACACCCCGTTCCCCCGGCACCGCCCAGTTTTCGGCCTCGTTACCGGGTCGAGGAAATACAATAACTCATTCTTCCTAGTTTGAATCGAACCCACAATGTCGTGCCACTTTACCACGATGCCCTCGATAACCTATAATGGAATAGTTATGCTAAGGAATAGTTATGCTTAAAATATAATGTCTAGTTAAATAACTGTCTCTTAATGGAAGTGGAGTGGCTTAACACTAGATATCCGCTCACCTCATCTTATAACTTCATTTGAAATATGCGTTTGTCATATAAAAGTGAAGTTTTTTCCGGGACATTGTGGCGCAGTTGAATTGCGTCTGACAATAAAAGCGATGTTTGTAGGTACTATTCCCCGTCGGAAAATAAATTGAAACGGAGGAATGGAGAGTCGTATCACTGGGTTCAATAGGTCACCCTTGCTATACGGGAAAAAGTAAAACTAATTTATTATCCGCTGTGGCTCAAACCCCGATGAGTTTCGGTACTTAAAAACGCAGAGCAGAGTGTTTTACAGTTCTTTTAGTTCCCGTTTTTCTTCTTTTCTTGCTATTTTTTGTTAAGGCCTTATTTTTTTATTAAGACACTTCCAGTGGTGGACTTCCATGTTGCGTTGCTATCCCAAATCGAGGAAATGAAAATATTAAATATTTTATTATGAAAAATAGGAATAGAACTAACGACCTATCGAGTTTACAGGCGCACGTTTTGGCCTTATGCTTTACTCTTGCCCTGAACACATTGATTATTTATTAAGCGATCCATCTGCCTGATGCTGCGCAGCAGTCGTCCGTCACTAATTGCCAGATAAATTCAATTTGCTGCGTGTTATTAAATCATTAATATTGTGTTTGTTCATACTAGATTACTGCATTGATGTTATTATGGGGTCGTCTGACTGTTTCTTACTACAAGCGCGGCGGTTGTGGGTTTGATTCCCAGACGGGATAATGAATTCTTTTCATTTACTCGCTGTGTTGCTGTCCACCAATCAATACGTAATGACTCGAGAATTGAGTGCTGCGTAAGGAATTTATGTTTTATTACTAGGTGCCTTCTGTCTTCCTACCCACCTATGTGGGAAACAATGTGATGCTAAAGTATCACATCTTTACTGAGTTTCAATAGCTAACTATTGCACAACTAAGTAAATATATCTTGTTGGAAAAAGCTTGAAAAATCAAAATTAAAAATTATACATAAATAACAAACAAAAAGTTATTTTTGTTTTAAAGGAACAGATATCACCGACCCCGATGAAGCGGGGAAAGCCAAAGGAACTTAATGTTTAGACGATCGGTTCCCCACTTTCCTCCAAATTTCGAGACATTAAATATTTTATGGCCCAATTCTATTGAAATTTCTTATAATCTCTAATATCATTACGAAACCATTAATTGCTTTAAATTTATCATAAATTTCTACCGATGTATTTATATTCTTGTGTTAAATCACTCTGTCCTCCACTTTTCGCTCCATCAAAGGCTTTGCGTGTTCAATGTAGGTTCCGTCCTAACGTTTATCGCGTTTAATATTACCAGACCAATATCCTGTATCATAGTCCTGTTTTAGTTATAACCTCCTCACCACTGAATCAGATATACGGTCACAGACTGTCCCACTGTCTACATTTACTGGATAAAAATTGGCTTCGCTCTGTATCCTACACAGCAGAGTAGGCAGAGGGAACTTATTATTTATACAGTTGGTTCCCCATTTTCCGGAGGTTGTCCCCCTTCTGGAGGTCCTTCGTGTTGGGGTTGAGGACGGAACTCAACGCCGCGCTTTGAATGTAAAATTAGTAATGAAAATATATTTTCAATTCAATATAATGAATTTGTATTTTATTCGATTAGAATTTTATATGAAATAGGTTTAACTAGGCTTCAGACGTTTAATGTACATGCAAAGTTTAATTGACCCTTCAAAGATGTATCGGCGCGTGAAGTGGGCCACGCTCCGGTAACACTTGTCTATTTAAAATATTCAAAAGGACTTGGAGCGAGGATGCTGTAAATATTTGACCAACTTTCTATTAACTTTTACTTTGATTTTATTTTGTAAAAATATGAAAGATAAAATGACATATCTTTTGTTCTTTTATCTTCCCTTTTTATTCCTAGCGGGTAGGCAGAGAGAACGGAGTGAAGAGCGCTACGGTCTCCGCACGCTTTGTATGCGTGGAGGTCATCATGCTTTTCACGCACTTCCAATATCACCGATACTGAGTGCTCGAAGGCTATTAAAGAAGACAATTTTAAAATAATTAAGCAGTAAAAAAAATCTAGTTTATTAAATGTATTAATATAGACAGAAAAAGAGAGCAAGAGAGCAAAATATTTAAAAATGCAATATTAAATAGTATTTATTATCTTATTTATTACATTATCAACTGAAACAAAAAACTATATATTTTTTTAAAACTATATTAAAAAAACACATTTAACTCAAATATTCCATTTATAATATAAAACATTGAGTTTTAGATTGTAGGACTAAAATAATTTATTCCAGACAATGTAATATAACGTGAAATACGGTGAGCACTGATAAGGAAGCGACGAGATAAGGAAAGGACGACCCCTAAAATATATTACCAAAATAATAAAACTACGAATTAATCTAAAATATCTACATAATTACATCCTAGACAATTAAAAAAGCTGCATATCGAATTTTCAACAACCTTTGTTAATTTTTATATTATATATTCAGTAAAAATTTCGATGTACATTCAAATTAAAATGCAGGAAAATAATAGGACCAATTAAATAGTCGTACTAGAATAAAATTGATAGAAATTATTCTAAATTAAAAAAAAATAAAGCTCCTAATAGTAACTTTAAATAATTAAAATATAAAAAAAAGAAACAAACACTTTGAAACAATTTAACTAAAATCTAGACCAAGTGATTCGAAGTGCTGATTCCTTCAACATAAGGACATACGATTGAAGGACTTGTGCTGTTCCAAAATGAATGTCCCGGTGAAAGGGGGGGCGCCCACGGTGGCCGTGGTGCCGGTGCCGGAGAGCGAGATGGACGCGCTGCTGCTGGGACGTACAGCGGTGAGGACGTTTGATCAGTACATGAGAAATGTATGTATTATGCGTTGTTTACATCTAACGCTTTGAGCTTTGAGAGCATTATGAGCTTTAAGAGCTTTGTTAAAGTTTTTGTTATCATTTTGTTGGGAAAAATTTATCCAATTAGTAGAAGAATATTTTTTATCTAAAACTTTTTCTCAGCTTCACATTCTATCCCGCATATAGCAGGGTAGGTAGAGGGAACTTAATATTAAAACACTCCGTTCTCCATTTTCCGCTGAATTTTCTAATTAGAGAATTAGATTTTTTCATCTAAATAACTATCTCTTATAAATAAGAGAAACACGGAGAAATTAGAGAGGAGAACACAGATAATACTAAAAACGATGAATTCACTTATATTTGGCTTCGATGTATGGAATATTATTATTTTATTTCTTGGGTTTGTAAAAACAGAGTACAGTGTTGAAATCTGCCATTACATACACAAAGCTAAAGAGAGAGCACAATGTCTTGCCACTATTACTTGCGACTATATGAGAGATACAGGATGAAAAAATAGTAATACACAAAGCGACTTAATAATTATAATAAAAAACTAGGTTTATAAAGTTAGGTTCACTATAAAGCTTGTAGTTTCAGTAAAGATTGTTTTGACTATTATCAACATTATAGAGACAAATAAGTCGATTTTCACTATTAAAAAATTAAATAATATAAATAAAAGGCAACTAAAAGTCATATTAATTTTGCATAATTTTAGAGTACACACGAATATGTCTGCTGTTAACGCTGACTGTTAACCCGAAGGTTGTGGGTTCGATTAACACACTGTGAGTTGTTTTTTTTTCATGATATATATCAAATCCAGAATTATCCCGAATACAGTGCACTACTGTGGCGTTGTATCTAATTAAGTTTCCTGGGAACATAATGCTTTCAAAGCTTTTTTAAACTTAGCACGAGCTTTTATATGTAGCTTTATGTAACTTTATCAGGTAACATTAAAATTATAACTATTTTATTATAGTTAATGTTACATTAACATAATAACCATATTAGTCTAATTATTAAAATATATATTTTTGAAGGCTGTTTTATAGAGGCCGGCAGGCATTCGTAGCGATTCTAGTCAACTCAATTCCAACTCATAAATATAATGATTTTTTTTCTGCTTCGTCTTCAATGTCGCTACGTAGTCTCAACTCACACACACATGCAATGTTTCAAAAATTGGGTGAATAGTGGAGAACATCTCTATTTTTTAAAATAAGAAATCATTACATTTCTTGTTTTAAAAAAATTACCAATGAAGCGAATTTTTAAACATTTACTCAGCTAGAAACGAACCTGTCTACAACGCTACACTAAACAGCTATTTTGCTAAATACGCTAATACGAGTATATAGTGAATAAAACTTATAAAGCTTTCAGTGTTGATTGTATATGTGAGCTTTAAGGCTGTGTCTGTGTTAATTATTTCCTTTCAGCGAAATGCAGCGAGAACTACAGAAATAGTGAGTATTTATTTAATATAGTTATAGAAGTTTGAAATTAATCTCTTTGTAAACATGCAGATTACAGAACGTCACAGATTCAAATACCATCCACAGCATCTGGATATGTGACTCCACTATTGTGCGTGAATCTTAAAGTATAAATAGATAAAATGAAAGAAGAGAAAACAAGAGATGGCATGTGATATATAAAACTTATAGAACTTAATTCCTTTTCCGGTATAAATAAACATAAAAAATAACACTTTTCATGTTATGAGAATGTACATTTTTAACTTTAATGTATATAGATTTCTATTAAATCGCTTCAAAAACTTTTCATGAATCGTTGGAAACGTACGAGTTATAGAAAAAGTAAATATGAAACTCTAATTTATCATCCTCTGAGCGTAAAAACACCGGCGTCTAGGAATCCCGTTATTTATCTAACACAAACGGTATAAAGCTGTATCTACAATAAAATAAAATTATAAGATCGGTAACGCTTAGTAGTATAAAGCTCGAAAAAAATATTTTTGTTTTTATGTAAGTGATAAATTATTTTCTAATATTTCACTAGTACATAATTTAATACTTATATTTGAATATATACATATCCGAAGTATAATACGAGTACTGTAAGCTACGGCCGACCTCATTTCAACATGTGCGATGCGAACAAAGGTGCACTAATTGCAGCGACTTACACGAACTACACGGAACTACAAGGAATTATAACTTGAACGAACTGAATATCATGATGGATTCACTACTTATAGGAAATTTTATTTATTTTAATATAATAATATACGTCATGGCGCAGCGGTGAAACGACTGTAAATGCGACGGTTGTGGATTCGATTCACAGTTGTGTTTTCCGTCTGCGATGGGCGAGTCTCGGTCTGGAACGAGACTCGCTCTGAATATATTTTTTTAACTACTGTCTCTTACTGGCTCTAGTAACA
The DNA here is from genome assembly GCA_037355905.1 of Heliconius aoede. Classification (NCBI taxonomy): domain Eukaryota; kingdom Metazoa; phylum Arthropoda; class Insecta; order Lepidoptera; family Nymphalidae; genus Heliconius; species Heliconius aoede. The sequence continues at coordinate 68,309 of JBAIZZ010000183.1, forward strand.
AGACATAGCATGGTGTTGAATACCGCCATTCAACATTACCATAAACAATGTCTCAAAAACGAAAAACACTTGAAGCTGCTAAGAAATGAGAACAAAGTATTACTGATATTCCTTGATTGATGACGAATCAGAAGATATTTGTAATTATCGAACGAATGATCCATTAAAGCACAGTCGCCGGTGACCACAGCCACCGCGTCGTATTAAAATTTATCATATTGACAGATTGTCGTCAATTAAATAATTTTTCCGCCTGTAAGGTTTCAGAGGCGGGTGGCAGACTACCCGCAGCTATTCACCACCAATACTTAAGTAGCTACAATTAAAAGAAGCTACAAATCATTAAAAATGGGTAGCAGAGTGTAGCATTTAGTGTCGCATTTAGTGTAGAAAGACATCAGCCTAATGCTGATGTCTTTCTCACTAAATGCGAGATACAGCGAGAAAATGGAAAATATTAAAATATTGGGTTGCAAGAATTGTTGTTAATTTTTAATTTAGAATACTTTAAAAAAATATTTAATTTTAGCATTCTCTTTATTAAGATTAGAACCTGCTATGTTAAAATATAGGGCATTTTTATACACAAAATGTCATTAACCAGAGATCTAATCCGCTCCATCCACCTCATAGGTCCACACAGGTACAGAACGTCTCCAGGACTCTACATTATGCAAATGCATTAGCCGGCTGTAGAGTCTAATAACGCTATTAGTCATTAGTATCTCCATATACCACATATATATGCACATAAACTACATATGTTACTGGAAATTAATCTGTTTACCTTATTTTTACATTTATATTATTTATATGACAGTGTCGAGAGGTGTAACTCAACGCCGCGGTTTGTACCGCAGAGCATACAATGAAAAAAACTTATTATAACCACTAGCCCAAGTAGAGATTGAAATCACAACCGTCGTGTTCATAGTTCGTAGCTGTAAAATTGTGAAACTTCCATATATTTTTTATTTGCACATAGCAGGGTTGCCAGAACTTGAGAACCTAGTATTAAGACACTACCATATTCTTGAGACATGGCATGTTAAATGCCGGATTTCAACGCCGCACTTTGCCAGGGCGTGGCAATGACAATAAGCCAGCCCCTGCGCCACGACGCCTTTATTTCTATATTATTAAGCATATTTCACGTTAGCATCTGTACAGCAATTATAATACTTATAACGTTAGCATCATACTCCATTCGCCTGTCGCATATACATTTAATTGACGTATTAGTACATTAGAGTACATTAGACGAGAATATCGATTACAAACGAGATGGTGGTGAGTTCGATTCTCACTCGGAAGAATGCCCAATTTTGGTCTCAAATAATTGAGACCAAAATTATTAAATACTTTTAATTTATCCAATTTTTCTTTGATATATATATTCTTCAAAGATAACTCTCGGTTTATCTGTCGACAGTAATGAAGATGTCCTTCAGAGAGGGATTACTGGATCGTTAGGATTTTATTCCGCGTTTCAGCCATTTTACTTGTTTGAGCTGCTTCTGATGAGTTCACGGGCCTTCAAGTTTATGATTGTTGCTTATTTTGTTAAGTATTTAACGTGTTCTGGTCGAGCGCGGCGTTGAGTTCCGTCACTCACGATTCGAGAATTCGACGAAGAATCTCATAAGTAGTGATCAAAGATTACTTTGTAATTCCTGACGTGCGCCGCTCCGCCGTCTCGAAGAGTCAACTGACGGTTGTGGTAATAGGATCAAAGATATATTATGACTTATATTTGCGGTGTCAATGTAAGCGTGACAGTTGTGGGTTCGACTTGTTACGAATGTTGCTGGAACTCCATGGCGATGAGTTCTGTCACTCAACGTGCAATATTTCGCAATTTCAGGCGAAACCTTTATAGTATTTAAACACTACGTCCCCTCTGCCTAAAGAGCAAAAATAAAGAACACGTATAACATTATATGTGAAGGAAAACCCTTATCTGCAAGAGTAATGAGACTGACAGAGACGGATGGACGATTCGACTTAACTTTCAGCGGGTTCTATTACTTCCGGCAGACGCGTTAAGCTTTCTTAGCTTTGCTTAATTATTATTTTAAATACATGGAGTATACTTATTGTAGTTGTCTTCAATGGCGGAGTTCAATACATTGATTTGTCAACTGGAGAGAGCAAAGGAAAATAGAATAAAAAAGCTTACATACATATTCTCTGGAATGGATGGAACTCACTACCATCGCGTGTAGTGTGACTGCACACTGTCACATGGCACGACGGTCGTAACCTGTAAACTCGATTATTCTGTATTGAGTAGAGTGCACTCCAACTGTCAATCTTCATTCTTCAGCGAAACTGACTTGTTCGTACTGAACCAGACCGAGTTCTGAATTTTTGATTTCCAATACCAAGTCAGATACGTATTTGATATTTTATACAAGTCGATGGAAATGTCTGGTCTTTTAAATACAACAAAGGCATGTTTTTGCTATGATACAGTATTACTATGACTAATGTTAATATTTTAGTACTTTTGTTCGGGTTTTATTATTATATAACAAAATTTTATCTGATGTATCTACTGAATTTCTTATATGTTAGTACATTTTGTAGAAATTATGTCAAAAATATTTTGATCGATTTCTAATAATTGAATAATCATGAAAATGTTCAGTTGTACGTAATCAATGATACAATATAATAACACGAGGCAAGCTGGTGATGGAGCCAGGACTTTAATAGTGGAACTCGCCAGATATTGTACTATCCAGGAACAAGCGCGAGACTACAAATAAAACTGTATATCTCCGGGGAAGAGGGAAAAAGAATATAAAAATTTTCATTGAAATAACGTTCAAACAAATGCACTTCGAATATCGGAATGAAAGAATACCGAATGGACTCAATTATCTTCCAATCGCTCGGTTCTTGAATGACGGTTCTTGGATTAGGGGTGACAAATATCTGGACCTTGACGCCGTCATGACGGTATCATGTAAAGTCACTGACAAATTATACTTCGACATAGACTATTCAACAGCACAGGGTATAGGTTCAAAATATATTTAAAACAGTTGTTTACATCAATAAATAAACAGTGACTCTATAATTAAATCATAGTGGTAGTAAAAGTCTAAGTTTTAATAATAAGATATATCTATTGTAAAAAAATAAACTTAAATAAAGTATCGGTGTTGAGATCTGCTACTTGATAAGCATGAGCAATGACTCTTGAAAATTGATGCTATATTAATATATATATATACTACCAGGGGCTCACGGTTTCACTCGCGTGTTTTACACAATTATTTATTGTCTAATATGAATTACTTTAATAATAAATTAAATAGTATACTATTTATAATAAATAAATAAATATTTACTGCTCAAACAAATAGAAAGAAGAATTGTAAACTATGTTAAACATCATATATTTTATACTTTTTACTTAAAATGTATATTATCTTAAGAAAAATTGTACTACTACAAAAATCCTTTAATAAGAAGACAACACATTGAGGCTCGCCATCAACACGCAATGATTGACGCACCTCACTCTGCTATACGCGGGAGGAAATATTTTGTTAATTAATAAAACAAATTTCTAAATGTTTTCTAAATATTAGAAAAAAATGTCTATGAGTGTTTGAACTTTACACTGAACCGTGTGTTCTCCCCGAATGGGAATCGAATCATAGCCGTTGTGCTTAGTTGAGAGAGACATGTACGAGTCTTATCATAGAGCATACAGATTCAAATTCTTTTACCAATACATTTAGTCATTACTATTTATTAAAACAGGAAAGAGAGGCTCTGGTCGTAAAATAAAAGAGTGGCAGCCCTGTGGTTTTCACAATCGAATAACGACATCGCGCCAATAGAAAACTTTTTTCTTTTACAAATACTAATAAGATTTAACAATCCGCAAGCGCACTCCAATTTGCTTTACATTTTCTTATAATATACTCCTTTTTCCATGCCTTTAAAGTGTAATTACTATATTTATATGCATATAATATAAACAGAAATAATGTACAGTATTTCTTAAACGTACTTTTAAAGGCGGCCTTAGAAGGATCGTGTCAATGGTTAGCGCTACTGACGCCTTACGCGGTTTCCCGCAAATACGAAACCTTACATGTTGAGTGGCAGAAGTCAAAGGCTGTAATAGAGCATCTAATCTTATTACCAGATCGGGGAAATAAAACTCACGAACTGCCCCCAGCGACGACATCGCATCCACAGTGGACAGCTGCGTCCTCGACGCCCGCTGCCGCCGCACGTGAATCATCAATTTCAAAATACTATAAATACTTTTTGTTTTTATGAAGGAAGGACTTGTCATTATAGTATATGTTTTTATTTAAATATTATAAATTTATATTTTTAATTGGCTGTCGTGGCACAGCGTCTGACTATTAAAGTGGGTCGTCGGTTCTAAATATGGTAACTGTCGTTTCGTGAGTCTGTACTGCCATGGAAAAGGTTGGCTCTTTATTAATCTAACAAGCTCATTTTTTATTCGTTACATACAATTTGTATGAAGTAGTTTATTTATATTGAACTTCGCCCCACTGAGAACGAGAACGCAACGAGCACACCGTTTTATTCCATCCTTCTGAAATTCTTATTCAATCAGCTACTTCATCTAGATGGTGCCACGAAGTCGTCATTTTAAATCCGCTGTAATTTTAACTTCATTACAGTTAATTTTTAAGCAAATAATTTGTGTTTATGTATTTTAGCCACAACTTTGTGTCGTAAAATATACTGCAGAGGTCTCCTTACTTATAAATATGAATGAATGCGAATTGTAGCAATGGAAATTGTTAAGTAAATTACAGTTTCTTTATTTATTATAGAATTTGGTTTCTTAGATTATATTACATAGTAAGATAAGTAAATAAGACGATTTAATAAAATATATTATTTGATTTTTTTATTTACATTAATAAATTTTGTATGGAAAAGTATTAGAAACCTCCGCTCTCCACTTTCCCTTTTTTACATCGACATCAAAGCGAAAAAAACGAAATATTTAATATTTTATGTCCTCGAGTGGGAATCGAACTCTCTGTTTGCCGCGCTCCACTCCCTGCTCCACGACCGGCCTCGTTTATCTAATATAATAATGCTTAAAGATATATATATATTTAAATACATTGAGACAGTACATACTCGTAGTACATACTACTTATAGAAGCTAGTCAAAGCAAACGAGGAAACCGCTCAAGCTTCCGATGTTCGAAGGCTTCCACTTCCGTTACTTTTGTAGCGGGAAATGGCTTATTAGACGCCCTTTTAGTTACGTACCGTACCTACGTATTGTTAGATAAAGATATTTAATATAATTTGGTTCACAATTGTACGACGACGACGAAGTATTGACGGCTATGAGGCTGGTCGTGGCGCAGTGGTACAAATTGTGCTGCACAATCGACTGGTTGCGGGTTCGATTCCCACTCGAGGAAAGAAAATATTTATTTATGTTTTCATTTCTTCGCTCTGGTGAAGTCAGCCGTGTGGTCCCGGCTTAGAATAGGATCACCCTGGTACTGTCGGTGTCGTAAGAGGCGACTAAAGTACGTGTGGAAGAGTCACGTCGCCAGTAATGGCAACACGCATGGGCAGACTCGACCGGATTTAATACCACCCCCGGCATCTTAAACCGGCGTGAAGTAGTGGCCCTTGCTACTGCGTTTCGCATTAGGTAATGCCGGGCCCCGGTGCCCTTCATCTCCACCTTAAAGGCTGGCAACGCACCTGTGGCTCCTCTGGTGTTGCATGGGGTCGTGGGCGGCGGTGATCACTTACCATCAGGTGACCCGAACGCTCGTTTGCCTTGTCCTCTCCCATAAAAAAAAAAAAATTGACGAATATAGTAGGTTCAAGTTATGTTTAGAGGAGTATCTGAGTATAATATGATGGTGATTAGATGGGGCTCAATAATGTCCCATGGATGGTTTGCCCTATATTGAATTCGTTATCGTTTTGTAATTGCTATAGTAATACTTTAAATACATTATAAGCGTGCCGTGTGAAGGTTAAACGGTATTCAATACTGTCATTCATGGATTTTCATGTTCGCTGTAATCGCTTACGCTATTCATTGTTAAATTCATACATTTTATGAAAGTTACAGAGAGATTGAAGAGAGAAGAATTATTGAAAGCACTAGTTGTTTTTGAAATATAACGTGTTTGGTGCTGAAACTCCTTATTCAGGCTGAAAACGCGACAGTCGCGTATTTTGAGTTTTCTTTTGTCCGTTGTACTGACTGCCTTGTGTTCCACCTGGAAGCTTATAGAGAGATAGTTCTTATTCGGTTGTCATGAGACTAGAACTGTATATTTGGTATTCAGGAAGCGTCACATCTCCTGTTCGCAGTAAGTGAGTACTTTGTCAACTTGTATTTACTTACTCGTCTCTCGTAATTTCGACAACTGCTATGCTATTTATTGTTAAATGAGACTACATCGCAGCTACTCGTTCATGTTTGCGTTTAAAACGGGAAAATAAAATTCAACCTAATAAATTTTTAACAATGTTTTTTAACAATGTTAATTTTTAACAATAAATTTTATTTTAAGAATTCTTGATTTAAATTTTGAGAGAGAAGTTAAGAATCATGGAAAATATGTGCTAGTATATCATTTGTGGGCGTACACGAGTATATCCTGCATACGTCCGTAAACATGATAGTCGTGAGTTTGGTTACTACTGGGGGGAATTTATCATTTACTAGCATCTATTATTTATCTCGCATATAAAATCTAAGTAAATACAAGATGCTCTATTCCCTACTTTCTACCCAGTTTTGGAACGTTGCGTGTTGAGGAGCGACGTCCCCCAAGTGGAAATCGAATCCACAACTATCGCGTCCATTTGTTCCTGTTCCTTCTTTAGGAAATAATTCTTAAGTTGATTAAACAACAAAACATAATTTACAATTACAACCACAATAATTATCAAATATTTGAAACGAAATTCAAGGTAACTAAAGAGAAAACGATTCACATCTGTCAGTCTAATAAATATTTATTTTGTTCACAGGTAAGTGCTGTAAGGCGGCGCGGTGAGAACTTTATAAATTATTGTGTACATTTTGTAACAACTCCCCCCACCTCCCCTCCCCCTCAGGGGTATGGTTATATTTAAATTATTTTCAGTTGTTTGCTCTTGTACACAAAACGTTGAGTTCCGGCACTCCACTACAAGAGGCGTGACTGGGTGTGACTGTTAATGTGGTTGTGGATTTGAAGCCCATTGGAGCGAAGAGTAAGTAAGCTTGGAATCAATGGCACGAGTTAGTCGAGTAGCGATAATTCGAAAATAAGGAACGGAATGAACGCTATATGCGGGATGAAACGTGAAAATAAAACGGGACAAAAGCTACTACAGAATAGATAAATATTTCAAATGGCATATTCAATAATTTTATTTTCACCACCGGTTCGGAACGAAGTTCTGCTGAGAAGAGCCGGCAAGTTACAGTTGTTGGATATCATAAAAGTATAAATAAATAAGTAGCTTTTTAATTGAGTACTTGTAGAGGGCGAGCTTACTCAATTGAGGGTCGTTGATAGCTTTTATAAATTGTTATATTATTTATTGATGATCGAATAAAAACCACAGAACGGGCTCCGTCATCGTCGTCGTTAAGGTGCGTGGACGGTCGTGGATACAATCTCCGTTCAGGGGTGCAATTATAATTATACTTAAGCGAGAGAAGCGTGACTGAACAATTTCAACTGTAGAGGCGGAGGTTAAGTTGAAATAAAAAAAATAAAGTTTGAATAAAGCGAGTTGTAGAGTTTATAATGCAACTCTTAGTTACCGGACTATATACTTGTAAATAATCACAGTTCGAGAGATGTTTATGGTTAACCATATTTCTACTTTTCTTAGTAATTTAAATTATTTCCATTTTCATTTCTTTCTTACAGTACCAGTTCTGATGTATCAAAAACTTAGCGTTAAGATGACCCACTTAGCACACTATGTCTCACACTCTTGATGTTAGATATTTTGTTACACTTATAATGAAAAATCAGTTGACTTAACAAAAGTAATGTTCCGATCTCAAGTATACTAATCGTCAAAATCAAAAAGTTTTTATATAAAATGAGATTTTTTATCTTAATTAAAAAAAACCACTTCCGGTACTGAGTGAACGATAGACGAAGCTCAGACGAAACTACTTGACATGAAATTTGGCGAGCAGGTAAGTTAGAAAGTATAGGAAAGCATTAACAGAGGATAATGTGAAAAATCGGGATCTTACGTTCCACACAAATAAAGTTGCGGGCGACGACTAGTATAGGAATATAATATTTACGTGTTGTCTTTAGCCCGTCGACGTGCCTTCGAGGAACATCGATAACTTCGTTACACTCGCTTTACGAACTTTAGATCTTTAACGGGGCTTTATAGTATAATTTTGTTGACGTTCTAAGACTCAAAGTCTTAGTATTAATAATATTCCAAAATCTAAATCTACATATTCTTTATTAAATTAAGCTTTTAATCTTACATGCACAAAAGTTCAAAAGAGTCGTGGCGCGTGGTGGTGAGGGGACGCCTGACCGCGTGACTGTAAACGTGACAGGTTGTGGGTCTTCAAAAATTTGACAGAAACTGGGGTACGGATGTGTCTCAATGGGAATGCAGTAAGTAAACAGTAGTATAAAAACAATATCAGTTCTCGTGGAATTATTTCTTTATTTCGTATACAAAACTGTTACACAATCTATCCTTATATTATAATACTAAAGAGAGAGGTTTATTTGAACGCGGTAATATCAGGAACTATTGAACCGAATTTAATATTTTTATTTAGTGCCGTATGGAACATTTGTCGAGGATGGCTATTGGCTATAACATTTACTTCAATCGCTGAAGGTACGTGGAACCTGTGACTCCTGTAATTTAGAATGTTTTGTACACCATTCATAGTAGTTATCAAAATCTAACAGTAAACGTACAAAATTGTTAGTAAAACGACGACAAATCGTAAAAAAAATCTCCCATACCAACGAATAGTCGACCATTTTTCACCGTCCGTCGTTCCGGCCCATACATCACACTCATTTTTCCACTCTATATATAAATCCTATGAAATATGATTCCGATGCAGAGATATGTACTTGTCACTATAATCGAGATTTCCAGCAAATACTATGATGATAAGGATATAGAATTATAAAATTGTACTTATTTTTGGCATTATTGTTTTATAATTTTTAAATAAGTGTAATTAATGATTATGATTTTTTGGGGCCGAGAGTGGTGTGAGCGTATCTCAAATTTGAGTGAGAGAGGACAACGAAGAACAGAGTATCTTTACACGAGGTTGCCATATGCATACACCCATGCTATATTCAGGGTACACAGCCATTTCATGTAGAATCAGTACAAAATAAAATGTGATTACTTCAACGCTAGAGGCAGTCGTCGCTTTTATATGACTATAGTTAAACTAGAGCAATGTAGAGCCCCATTCTGTCATATACGAGCACGAGCGCGAGTGAGCTTTATCAACACAATCAGATTGTAGATGGTTTTCGTAAATTAAATAAGTAATAAGTGGGTTTAAAAATTTTGCGTTATATTTATTTCATTAGCTGCACACTGTATGCCGCAAATGGGTAGGTAGACAAAAGGGGCCTATTGTAAAGAGATACTGTTCCTCACATTCTTCAGAATTTTCGAGACAATGTGTGGTGGAATGCAACGCCGCGTGTTGCCTTAGATCAGAGCGAGGAAATGTAAATAATTGACTCCCTCAAGTGGGCACGGACCCACAATCATCATATTTATATTCAGGCGGTGCGACGCTGTGCTACAAACGTCTTATTTAAATTTTACTAAGGTAACATTATTATGTTGTCGTGAAAATATTTCTATTTGCCTTCCTTCTTATCAGATGAGGGAAAAATTAGTTTTTATAAGAGATTTTTATAAATTGATATATAAAAATATTATAAAAAAAACGCGCTCTAAGTTCAAAAACCACCCTTAGCAACCTGAATATTGGCACACTCCATGTAATCTAGAAACTGAATAATGAATACACTGTGTGCGCAGTTTTTTAATAAAACCCCAAGTGAGGGCGCTAGTTTCCATACAAAACGTTTCGCTGAATGCCGAATGAAGTAGACTTTACTTTACGGTTAGTGTTTTATGATTTTTCTTGATTTACCATAACAAAGTTTGTTTTTACTTTTTATTTAGATGTATTCAGTTCAGTTTATAGACATTTATTCTCAATAAGACCTAAGCCACTTACTTGAGAACGATACTTTAACACAATAGTTAAATTGTCGTTGTCAATTGTTACACTTACATTTACAAATACAAACTTATAATAATTTAAGATTAAGTTGCTGTGACAGAAATAGTAAATTTTGTACTTACTTAACACATTGTGTATAATTTTGTACTTACTTACTTACACACTTATTCAGTTTACAATATCATACCGTCACTTACCTATAAATGCTAGCAATTCTGAAGGACGGTAATGTCTGCAACAGTGCTAATAACTTGAATATTTAGTAAAATACGAATATTTATACTAAAACTAGAAAAGTTTTGACATTTTTTTGACAACAGTGAAAAATTTTCCGCGAAACATAAACTGTTTCACATTTTTAGCCGCATAAAATAGTAGATAGAGAGGGCCTGGTCATAAGGCACTCTGTTCCCCATTTTCTGTCCAAATTTTGAGGAAAGTAGATAATGAGTGGCAGAGCAACACCGCGCTGTATCTACCAGAACAGCGAAATTACATAAATATAATCATTCTCACAATCGTTACGTTAATAGTCACGCTGTCCCAACGCACTAAACGTTTAAACTGATTCTGTGATACAACGACACAATTAAATATAAACACATTTGTCTGTTTTCGCACTAAAAGTAAAAAAGGCATTCTATATGAAGTCCTCGGTGACCCGCACGCAGAGACACTTTAATTACCGGCGCGCTTCCAGCCGTGCACGTTTATTGGCTTCCAGATAATTTGAGGTGATCGTAAAGCATTTTTATTTTTACTGCGGTTTTACATCAAAATCAACTAATGAAAGAAACGGCCGGACTAAAAATGGTAAAAGCTACCTCCATTCTACTTTATTTTTAACGATTTTAGCTATCGCTTTATCCCCACGGTTAACGGATAACCAAGAGTTCTGTATGATACATATATGTACATTTGTATAATACATTCGAAGTTCCCGAGCGTTTGATAAATCTATCCTTTACATATATACATGTAGACGTAAACTAAATGCCAAATTTTAACTTTCTAAGCTCAGTACTTTCGTCTGTGCATCGTCTGTCACTTAGTGGCGGTAGAATTTTATAAAATCGTAGTCGTGTATAAATAATAAATAAACCAAAGTCAAAGTCCAAGAACTTGAACTGAATAATTTGAAATGGAGCAAAGTTTTGGTAAGACTTTTAACTAGATTAATTAACTGTTATTAAATACTTAGTCCAACATCACTATATTGTGCAAAAGACACGGATGCAAATAATCTAAATTGAATATTCTTTTACTATTTAAATATTATAAAGCTGAAGAGTTTGTCAACTAAATGTTACAAATTTATTTAATTTTGAATATATCAATTACAGTAGAAGCCTTATATAGTTATAACGCATCATGTTTATCATTTCGATCAAAGCCTCAGCGGATTTCTTTAACTATATCTGCTCAATCACGCGTGCTAGTTAAAATCTAGTACATACATTAAAAGCAAACTGTACTGTACTATAAATTTAATCTACACTAATCAAACATATTTAAGCTTTAAAAGTATTTGTCAGTGACTATCGTATTTCAGAATTCCCTAATGTATAGAAATTGGATTTCTCGTAGCTTTACGTAGAGTCGATAATTGAGCAAATGGTCTCATGTTGACAAATGTATTGAAAAACAACTCTATTATTTAGACTTTAAGGTATACAATCATGTAAGTGAATATGTTTTTGTGTATATATTCTCCTTTCATGGTATTTTAGGAGCTATGGACTCATAAATAAGGGTTAAAGTAGCGTCTTTATGTGTTTGATGATAGACGGCCAACAACCGGTAATCCGATATCGTACTCGTTTGAGATCTATACATGTTGTATTTTAGAACTTCATATGTCAAATCCTTATCCCTGTCGTGGTGAAATAGAAGAAGACATTGAGTTTAAGATTATATATAACATTTTAGTACATACTCTAAGAAAGGACTAAAGGTGAAACTACAGTTGTTTGTGTCAACTGTCCGGACCGGTTCCGTATCCGGTGGCGTAGCGGCCTATTACCCACGTCTCCAATTTTTATGCTGCAGCACTTTTCAGTGTTGTGGATTTTCATTAATATGACGACTACTTTTAATTAAAAAATATCATGATATATTTTTAGACCAGTTGTGGTGCAGAAGCAAATGAGTGTGACTGCAAATGTTTGGATAGGTTGTGGGTTCGATTCCTCTTCACAGGTAATTAAACATTTTCATTTCTTCATTCTGATGTTAAGGCATAGTGAGGCTTTGAGTTCCACAACTCAACACGAACGGAGTATCTTAACATTAGGTTCCTGTATGTACTCTGCTACATGCGGGTTTACAGCGTGTTACTGCAATAGCTCAAAAGAATACAATACAATATTATGTAGATTTATTGTTTTGGTTTATAAATGTACTCAATCTTTTTAAAAAAACTAGTGACCTACCCTCGCTGACCCGGGTGGAGTGTACTAATAGTCGCTGGGCTGAAATTAATTGTTGGTGACTTAATTACAAAGAGACGAACATAAGCTTTATTTACGTTAATAAATATAAAAATAAACGTAACTGTAAATGTAATTGCGTCGTACTTATTTATATGGGTAAGTATGATAGTGGGCTTAAATTTTACCATTTTATTTTTTATAGTTATAATGTAATTAAAGAACTTAACGTGGAGTGGGGGACAATTGGATAAAAATCCTTAAACTTATCACTCTCAATATAATACAAATTCCTGATAAAAATATAGTATTATCCGTAACAATTCGATAAAATCTTCCATATCGTTATATCACTAAAATATATAAAACAGTTTGTATATTTTTTTCTTCTTTACGCTGTATCTCATAGCAAAGTAAGGATAGAAAACTTCTACTCAAAACACTCCGTTCTCCACATTCTGACCGAATTCGAAACATTGCATGTCGAATAGTGGAACTTAACGCTGCACTTTGTCTGCCACGTTCGGCGCAGTCCAACGCTATTCGATGACGACTTCATTTTAGTAAATAATAACTTTATATATATATACAGTCAGTTAATTACAGTTAATCAGCTTCACGCTGTATCCCGCACACAGCAGGGTAGACAGAGGGAACCTAGTGTTGAGACATGAATATAATGTATATTATTAACCACACATATTCATAGAATATGAAGACTCTACGAACTAGTCGTGTCTAAAGACACTAACAAAGTAAACAAACGCGTGATAGTGAATCCTATTTATATTTCGATTATTTCTTCGCTTACTGAGCTCGTAAAAATGTTGAACAGATCAAAGAAGTCCTTCGGGGGAGTATCCAATTTCAGGATGGTAGAGCTGCGTAGAGAAATATCTTGATATTAAAATAGGTAGTACTATATATTATGTTTGACATGTTTATGGATGACATGTTGACATAATATGTCACAAGGATTTTCGAGACAAATATAACGCCCATTGACGTTATAAGAAGCTTTTTAAAACGTCAATGGGCGTTAAAGTTTTATACATTTTATACTTCATTATTATCATTATTAGGATAGTTGTGTCTGTCAAGGTCAAATGTAGATTCGAATTCATTTTTAAAAATGGGGAGTTAAATAAGGAGTGCTAGGAGCATAAGGTTCCCACGGACCCAATCTATTGTATCCAGTTAATATGCGAAGCTAAAAAAAGCACTTTTATATTTGATTTAAATAATTTTATCTAAGATATTTCTAATTTCTTAGGTTAACCCTGTATCCCGCATGTAGCAGCGAAGGTAGGGAGGTAGAAGAAATCTATTGAAAAAGATATAAACCTAACTTTATTGCAGACGGTAAAAGCACCTAATATGAAATTTGCTCCATAGAATTCTTTCTTCTTGTAAAAGTCTTATAACAAACCATTTTTACAACTTCTACGTGTAATATTTTTATATATTTTGAAGTTCAGAACAAAAATAAATGTTTATAAAATTTATTCAAGAAAAAAGTAAGCACTGTTGCAGCAGCACTTGATGCCATTCTAATATATTTCTTTATAATATATAATTATAATAATATATATTTCTAAATACACAATTCTACGTCAAGTCAAGAAAGGACATCTCTGACGATTCCCATTAGTTGCCGCCTCTGGAACTCGGAGAGCGGAATGTCTTATAATAAAAGTAGGTTCCTGCCTGCAATGTTTCATGCGTGAAATAGAGTGAAGCTATTCCGTCTAATTTTATTTCAAGTAAAAATATGTATAGTCATTACGTTTTTTTTGCTCAAAATGGTTTTCGGTATCGCGGTGGTGAGACCTCAAACGATCGTATCTTCGGGCGTTAGCTGCTGGTTTATGAAGGTCTGGCCTTTGTTTAGATATCGGGATTTTATTTCACATGTTTTCTTTTCTTGCTCAGTTTTTTGTAGAAACTATGTATAAGTTTATATGTTATTAGATTTTAAAGAATCATATTTTAGTATGGTGTCTAAATATAAGCGTGATAGTTGTGGGTTTGAATCCCAATCGCAGGAATGAGCTACTTTCAATTTTTTTCTCTGTTAATAAAACAAATTCAATGCGCGGTACGGTGTGCTTTAACACTGGGTCCCATCTGTCTACCCGGGACTGCTATACGGGAGTCAGAATCATATCAAAGAGATATAAAAACTGTTCGTTGAGTATTAAAAGGGGGTTATGTATTTAACGTTATCCAGTTGTTGAAGAATCCAAACCTGACCTAATATTTTTAACATAAGTAATCTCCTAAATGAGGACAACTAGCAATGACTCTCACTCGGGGACCACGTGAATAAAAGTTGATGTTAGAAAGAATTTATTTTATATTCTCCTCTTTATATTTACTTAAAACAGAACAAACAATTATTCACTTGATCACAAACTTTTTAACTACAGCCGGTGACAAACAAACCAAACATTGTATTAGTGCACATTACTCCACAACGCGACGGCCGTGGCCTAGAGCTTTTAGCTCTTGGAATAACTCGATTATATTTAATTTGGAAGCGAGTTGCTAAATTGTTTTGTAATACGGTTTTAGTGTCATATTACTGTTATTACAATTATTATAGAGGCCATAACGGTGAAGAAGGTTCGCAACACAAGATGATTATAAGTTCGATTCCCATAAACATTTATTCATCCCTAAAATGCGAATGTTGTAATGCAATAAAGTGTAAAGACTGTAACGGTATTTGTACTATATTTGAGTAGTATCTCTTTTTTTAAGTTCTACATTAATTTTTACCACGTAATATTTTCAACTTTCCAACTAGTCTTAGTTAAACCACAGGAGCAACAAAATTATTTCATAGTCACATAAAAGCTCCAAAAACGTTAAGAATCCTTTCATAAGATGAAAGTCCGGCTTATAATTCAGAAGAGAGATTAAATATTAAAATGATTAGAATGCTCACGTTTAGCGCTTTGTCGGTGGAATTTTGACTTGATTAAATTCATTGTCTTAACTGTCTTCTCGCGGGTCTTAGGGACTATATACATACATTTATTCAGTCGAAAGCGCGCCGCTCAACGCCACGCTTTCCCTCGTTATCAGAGCAAGAAAATAAAAATATTCAAAGTAGTAAAATAGATCATATTTAATTAAATAGAGTTTTATATTTGAAAGGTTTTAGAGTTGTAAAGAGTTGGCACAGATGTGCAGTATCTTAATCTATCTCTTTATATTTATGAATATACAGATGGAGAAATGATATGATAATCGCGAACAATAATTGACAATAAAGTACCGTACTGTATTGTAAGTCAGGCAGTGTGCTAAACGCTAAATATTATTTTGGTTTTGCAAAAATTATTACTAAAATGAAACAGTAAAGTTTGTAGAAAGAACCACCGCATTACATGTATGTCGTGTAGAGCTGTAGAGGTCTTTTACAATAAAATACTTGATTTATTTTAAAATATAATACGTAAAGTTAGGACAAGGCCGTCTTGGCGCATCGACATAAGCTTGTGACTGATAATGTGTCGGTTGTGGGTTTGATTCCCTGTCAGGTAAGTGAATTATTTAATATGTTCATTTCCTCGCTCTGGCGACAAGGCAAGTTTCGTCACTTACGGAGAGTGACGGAAGTAGTGCTGTGGTACTCTCTGACTACTAGACTGTATGTGTATCCAGGATACGTATTTAACATAAATACGGCTAAAAAAGAGTTCCGACGAAATCCGACGTGCTTCCTCATACTTATATCAATATATTAGAAATGAAGAGATTTTATTTATTTTGAAGCTGTTATGTCATTTCCTTACTTAACATAAGTGTTTAGTATGACATAACTTATCGCATCAAAAGGGTATCAATATTTAATATAACGGATGAGGTAAGCCTGCAACGGCGGCTAATACTCTCCATAAACCGGTCGCATAATTGCCTCGTAAAGTTATGCTCATTACATTTATATATATTATATTATATTTATATTTTGATATATAATAACGTACAATGGCCAATATACGAAAACGTAACTTGATATTGACCGTAAATACTTTATCGAAAAAATAACTGGCCAGCAGCGCAGTGAGAAAAGCGCGGAGTTTAGTTACGCTACCTAAAATAGACTGTACGAAATATTGTCACTCTCAAAGCTAAAAAGTAAAATTTGAAATATAAGTTCCTAATTAGTAAGTGTTTTACTTCTGAAGATTGTAGGCTATTTTTTACCATTTTGAAACCACTCATGGATAAAAACGAGAACCACACAGGCAAAGTCACCAGTTTCAAGCGAGTGTAGAATATACATATGTGTACATACCTATCATATTTACATATACATACATAACATATGTATATATGTATCAGACAGGGAGTGGACACTGGGCATGCCGTAAGCCCATTAAGATAGTTGAATATTCTATAGCATCGGTGTCGAGCAAGTACGAGTAAAGTACCTACATCACCATCATTGTCATGGGACCCATGTGGTGGAATGTTTATATTTATTTTCATTTGTTCGCTCTGGTAGACGAAGTGCGGCGCTTACTTCCGCTATCTTAACATTAAATACTCTCTGCCTACCCTGCCATGCGAGAAAAAGTGTGATGCTGAAAAAAATTATAAAGCTTGTAACTTTGAACCGCTAGTACTGTTGTTCTTTCAAAAATATTATATAAAAATTCTTTTGTACATGAGTGTATACAGATAAAAAACTTCTTTGAGGTTTTAGTTAGAGTGTAGGTATATACGATGTTCATATGTTTGTTGAAGTGCTGTAACATACTAAGTTAAACTTTCCGATTCAGATATTACCTTTTTAAAAATAACTAATTTTATTTTAAAACTAGCAACGCCAATAAAGTGGGGGACGGAAGTGACTTAATGGAAACAGAGTGTCTTAACGCTGGATTCCCAGGTGCCCTCTGACCAGTCTGCTATGTGCGGGATATAATATGAAACTGTTTTTGCGTTTGCGTCCAAACTATTTGGAAATATCAACAACAACAATCTTAGTCGTTCCCGATTCCTCGAGTGAGAATCGAACCTAAAACCTTTCGCGTTTACAGTAATATTTATAGCTTCTGCGGTACGAGGGCCCTCAATAATTATAATGAATTTTAATGAACAATGGAGACAATGAAAGTGCTTCATATTATAAAGGGAATTTCAATTCTCGCTGAGCCAGCGGAATAGACTCGCTTAGGCTTATACGAGGGTTTGGTTGGTTGAGAGACCAGTACACAGTCAGGCTGTACTCGAACAGGCGATGGTTGTGGGTTTGATTCTAGTAACTGACCGGTGTTTGAACTGAAACAATGTTTATAAAGTTTCATCTGATTCTTTGTGCGTTTGTTCACGCTAATCTCAGAAACGATTCACGATTTAAATGCTATTTTATACAGCTGTTTTATTGAATTTGCTAAACCTTTTGACCATATGAACTAATTGTTATGGGATCTTAATAAACATATTAATACTCCATCTGCGTATGACTATTAGTTAGCGAGAAAGTTTTGTGTGGTCGGAAGCCTTAGTAGACATCTATAATGTATCCACTCAATTATTATAGTATCAACTTCACGCTGTATCCCGCATACAGCAGGGTAGGCAAAGAGATCCTTGTGTTAAGACACTCCGTTCCCCACTTTCCGCTGAATTCTGGAGTGCAGCTCTGCTTGCTGAGTGGCGGAACTAAACGCCTCGCTTTGCCTCGACACCAGAGTTCAAAAAATTAAAACATATTTGTAAATAAATATTTCATTTCCCCGAGTGGGGATCGAACCCACAATCAATCTATTTATAGACACTTTAAGCCACTGCACCACGACGGGCCTCTATCATTTATTATTCAACTGTAATAATATTATTATAGCCGTATATTTGAAAGTAATGACGTCCTCTGAAGGCGGTTGAAAATTAAATATAAAATAATAAACACTTCAATAATAAAGATAATATTTTATGTTAATACTAAGTTTCACTTCCATTTAGGTCAGTCCGTCAGGTTGTGACGGACAGCGGCGCGCGGGCCATTGTCTCTACTGTTACTGCTCTATATTGACAACATTGTTTATATTAAACTTTGTAGAGATATATCTTCACGACGAGAGATACAAAATTGTATTGATATAATAAATTGTCCCAATTATAGAATAATTAGATTTTTCTGATTATTTTTTTTAACTTCATGCAGTATCCTGCACGTAGTTGGGTAGGTAGAGGGAACTATCCACCGATATATTATATAGAACGTGGTGAGAATCAAGATTAGATTAGATTCCATCCATCCGGTTTGGACGGTACTTAAGGGGCGCGAGTTTAAGTCCCTCCACTTCCACTATTATATATTCACACACACACAAACATATATATATATTCCAATTTTTGACTTAATGTTTGTTTAATTCGTTTAACTAGTTAAAGTTTAACTTTGGAGCTTTTAGCTTAAAGTTCGTAAGTGTTAAAGTTTTCGATATCGATTAAATATCTCGCATATAGCAGGTAGTCCGAAATAACCTAATGTTACGACACCGGTCCCCGAGCACCGATTAATTTTCATGGCTTTACGTAGCGGAACTCTACGCCGCGCTATATCTTTTTACTAAAACAAGGAAATTAAATTTGAAGTCTCGACTAGAAATTGAACCCACAACCGTGGTTTTTTCTGGCGTTTAATTATCCGGCGCAGTGTCGCTGAAGGACTACAGCTATTGTAAGCTGGTTAAAGTTGTTCGTCTTAATGTAATTAAACGAAGGGATAGCGTTTGAATTTCTGTCTTCGACTTTAGAAGTTAGTTTAAATAGAACTAGAATTACGTGTTAATATTACTATAGTTTATTTAATTATACGTTGTTTATTGTCAGTAAACAAGGAACCGCAGCGTTTAGTTACTCCACTAGACACTTATGTATCTCTTGACACTTATGGATAAAAACAATCTTCGAACTTTCTTCATCCTATTTATATTATATTAGGATACTATTAGATTATACACAATTTTCATTTTAGATAAAACACGGCATTAAGTGGCATACATGGATTATATTTCCATAAGTACACATTAGGGGCATTTAGCGAAATAATATAGCTTAAATAGCGATGTATCTCCACGAGATTATCTGATCACTGATGTGGTCAGTCTGGCAGCGACTGGACGAGGTGGATTTGTTTGGAGGTTCTATTCATGTTTTAGTGTTTTAAAATATAGTTGAGGCTGTGGTAGCGTATTCAGTAAGTTCAGTTTTAAAAAATCTGTGTCATGCTGTATTCATATATAGGTGCATTGTTCAAACAAAGCACGACATATACACGCACACAGCAGGGTAGGCAGAGGGAAACTAGTGTTAAGACAATTCCGTTTCCTCCTTTCTGCCGTATTCTGGAGGCATTGCGCTCAACGCCGCGCTTTGCCTCCACATCAGAGTGAAGAAAGGGAAATATAAACGTAAATAAATATTTCACTTCCTCGAGTGGGGATCGAACACACAATTGTCGCGTTACAGTCACACTCTTGTGCCGCTACGCACTGACGGCCTCCACGAGTTGCACGACGGAGTGTATCATCACTACGCTATTTTATTTTTTATCAATTCATGTTCTATCACATATCAGGGTTGGTAGAAGCAACCTAGAAACCCAGTGCCAAGACATTTTGTTAACATTAAGACACTCTCGCTTCCAATTTTCCTCTGAATTCTGAAGACATTCAGTATTGTTTTGTGTGTTGTTCGTACAATGTTGATTTTAAAATAGTTTGAATGGTATCTACAAAGATGTAATATTATATTCTTGGCTTGTAATGTATAAACAGAATTGCAGCAGGTCTTTGATAATTTAAAAATAAGTACAAATAATGAGGAACTATATGGAATTTATTATTTCCCTACTGTACTGTATTGTAATATAACATATTCTTCAAGTCAAGTCTTGGCGGCATCCATATCCACAAGTTCTAAACTCGGAAACTTACCAAGAAACTACTTAAAATCTCATTAAAGTTTAATTTAAATAGCGTCATTTGCACCATAATTCAACGTGTAAACAGGTACGAGAGACGTGGCGGGTGTCAGATTTGTTATGTAGTGGCCTCCCACGAGCGATCCCTAGATACAAGTTACGTCGTCACTATCAAATTACTTTACACGAGTTGTTATATTTATTATTCTTCATCATTTTTGAAACGAAAATAATCACCCAGCCTCATTTTCGAAAAAATACCTAATAGGTTGTAAGAAACTCATTCAAGTCAAGGCAAGACTTTCTTTTCCTAAATTTCCACCCAACCTTATGAGACATTCGAAACAGTTGATTGACGGAACTTAACACCGCACTTCGTTATATTACCAGAACGGAGAAATGAAAACGATTCCTTACCCGGTAATGAGAATTGAAAGCAAAACAATTTACATTCAGATGGCCTCAACTAAAATATTATAAATAAAATAAACAAGAAAAGTTACAATGTGACTAAGTGATGAAAATCTAAAGCATCTTCTGAAAATAACATGAAACACCTCGGAGACGGTTCGTCCCCACACATATAACAAGTACCCACTCGGTCCTCCAAGTTGTTTACTTAGGAGAGCAAACGTAGCTAATGTTTAGATTCAATATACATATTTAGAGTAACAATGTGGTAAATTGTAAAATAAATGATGAATATGGAATAGACTCCGTCGCGGCGCAGCGGGAGATCCTCTGGAATATTTTTTCTAAAAAAATGTTATCTTTCTGGAATATTGTTTTCTAGTCTATCCACAGAAGAACGACCGCAAAACACTAAAGTCTTTGCAGACCCATTTTTAATGGTTGATGATATTTAATAAAGTCTTTGATTTTCGCAGCTTCCCACATACAGCAGGGTTTATTTATACCCAATTTTTCTTTCTCCTGCTCTGTGTGACTTTATATAAAAAAGTTCGTTTATATAATTAAAATAATTATGTTATTTTAATAATAATCACACAAAAAAGACTAAAATACTAAAACACAACAAAATATTAATAATATATCAAAAATAAATTTTATTGTGAATTTAACCATGAGTTATGGTAATTTACAATTTACCATTTATTTACCATATGTACGAGCAGGTATAGCATTTAGGTCACAGAGTAACTAATTAATAGAGGCTACAGGCAGGTTGCCCACTGACGGCTCGCTGCCACCTAATTGTATTATTCCGGTCACAAGCTATTATCTACATCCTGTTTCATACACGAGTGATTCAGCTCGCTACTTAGTGAATAACTTCAGGTTAGTAAAGATAGGTCTCCGTAAATATATTTTTTGGAAAATGTTTTAAAAATTTCAAGTATCGGGATTTGAACTCGCTCCTCTTGCAAATTGTTCCAATTCAGATTTGCTTACATTTTCTTTAAAAGTATTTTTCTCCTCAAAGTCCACACTTAGTAATACTTTAAAAATGGTGCATCATAAATGTTTTGTATTTTAAACTGTTTTTGGGATATTATGGATGATAAATATATTGAAATTATAAATACACATAAACATAAAGAAATGGCACGACGGGCACAAGCATGCAACTGTATACGCGACTGGTTGTGGGTTCAATTCCCAATAGAGGAAATGAATTATTTTATTTCGCTTTGGCAAGATGGCAGGAGGCAAAGCACGGCACTGACTTCTGATCATTAGGTTCCCAGGCTTCCTCTGCTTGCCCTGCTGTAAGTGGGATGATCAGACATTGTCTCAAAATGCTACTGTGGCCTCGTCCAAAATTATGATATGACGTAAAAGAAGACATATAATATTAGCACTCGCTTTTCTAAATAAAAACTAAAAATGGAAACATATAAAAAATCTTATGAACTTTTACAATGGACATAAAATTTGTACATTTTTGAATACTATTTTTCACTATAGAGAGAGAATATTCTATTTATTCTTTGCCATTGTATCAGTACCATTGTTGCCGACGTCTGCTTCATATTCACGTTATGAATATGAAGAAATGTTTTTTACTTCACTTTTTATAATTTACATTGCAATTTTTTTAGTTTTCTCAAATTTATACGTGTTATCGAATACGTGTATTTGCAGTGCGACAGCGTCTGCCTGCTAACAGGTGGTTGTCAGTTCGATTTCTACTCAGGAGAATGATTAGATTTTTATGATATATATTTCTCCGCTCTAATACAACGTTGACAAGACGTAGCATTGATTTCCAGCACTTGCACTATAAAGCGTGAAGATAAACTTGAATAATATGTCCACTTGGTCTTAGTTGATATGCAGGGGAAATGCAAAAATATTCATATAAATATGACATTGTAAAAGTTTAAAATAATATCGAGAAACGTAAACGCTTTCGTGAGATGACGCTTGACAAATATTATGCCGAGCGGCGGCCTCGGGCGGCGCGTTTGTATCACTTGTTAGAAGATTCACGCAAATAACTAGTATATATTATTCAATATTAATATATTAAATGTAACATTTACTAAGTATTTCTATTATAATTAATACATTAATCTATTAGAGGCCAGTGCTGGTTGTGGGTTCGATTTCCACTCGAAGAATTGAAATATTTCCATTTTCTTCACTGTGGTGTTGAGGCAAAGCGCAGCGTTGAGTTCCGCAACTTAAGAAATTGAACGATGGCGCGTGGGGGACGGAGTATTTTAGCACTAGGTTACCCTGCCACTCTGTTTTGTGTGACATACAATGCGAAGAAAAATAATATATAATTAAATCTATAGAATATTCGTTTCACATATAATCTATATTTAAATATTGTTAATATAAAGAAAAGCTAAATAATTTCACGACACACGATGTCACGCAACTTGGAGGAAGCTGAAAAAAGAACTTTCGAAATCGGTCCGGTAGTTGTTGTGTGAAAACAATGCAAACATACATACAAAAATACAAATGTTTCTTTATAATATTGATATAGACTAATAATATATTCTAAGATGCACAAGTAAAAGGAACCTCCGCAAATGTTCTATTGCCATATACGCTTTCTACGCTTCGTTACTCACAGAAAATTTTCTTCTATCTTTGAACAATCACTCACTTTACGTTTTGTTAAGAAAAGCGAAAGATAAAAGTAAGCAAAAATACCTTTCTCGGTTTAGTACCTCAGATATAACTTGTGTTTATAGCACCTGTAAAGCGCGAACGTAACATTTGTAATCTTTTGTTAAAAAATTTATTTCAGCTGAATAAGATGTTACTGAAATATCTTTTGAGCACAAAGTTAATTTACAGCTGGTATACAGATATTGTGGTGGTTTTTTTTTACAAAGGGCGGCGTTAGGTTCAGCCACTGCATGAATAATTGGATAACAGAGTGACTTAACATTAGGTTCCTTGGTTGCTTTGGCCTCCTTGATATATGAAAAAAAAAAACCTTTTTCTTTTTTGAAAAAAAAAACCGACTTCAAACAACGTCACGTTTACGTGTTGTTTCAGCATCAGCTCGACACCGACTTCAAAATTATAAAATCTCTTTACATTATTGTTGTGTAACAAAGTTTACGGTTTACTTTATATAAAGTTATTTTTTACTTTTTAGTTCGTTGTTTGAAGTCGGTTTTTATTAGTTAGAAATTCATTTATTTATTGAAATATCTTGAAACAATATAAAAATATTCCTTTACTGACTGACTGACACCGCACACACAAAGGTACATCATATGCAGGTCGCTTGTAAGGGAGAACGAGGAAATATTTTCTAGAAATTTCTACGGGAACGGGAAAAACCTTAGATTTCAAATTAAAGTCCCCGAAACGAGTAGCAATCCGTTAAAATTGAAGTATTACATAATATATATTTTTTCCAGGTAAGTACGCGCTGAGCAGCCCGAGGTCACCGGCCGTGAGTAGTGTTCAATTTAATTACTGTTATAATTACACTTATATTTTTGTACACTTCTTCTACAAACGTTCATTATAGCTTTATATATTTATATTTGGTACTCCACTACTGTTTCCTTCCACGGGCCACGGAGGTGTGGAATATATATGAAATATATAGAAAAATCAAAAATTAAATCAGCTCATGCTGCATCACGCACGTAGCAGTGTAGGCAGCGGGAACCCAGTGTTAAAACATTCCGTTTCCTGCATTCCGCAGAATTCTGGTGGCGTTGCGTGTTCAATGGCAGAACTCAGTGGCGCCCCTTTTCCTCGACACCAGAACGACGAAATGGAAATATAAATAATTTATCTCCTCGAATGCAGATCGAACGAAAATGTTTTACAGTCACACTCTGTGCCCCCGCGCCACGACTGGCCTCATATTTACTATTAAGAGTGTGAAATACCCGTTGTGACGCAGTGGCGCAAGGGTGCCGACCGTAAACGCGACGGTTGTGGGTTCGATTCCCACTCGAGCAAATGAAACATTTCTTTACGTTTATATTTCCATTTTTCTTCGGTCTGGTGTCGAGAAAAAGCGCGGCGTTGAGTTCTGCTACTCAACACGCAATACCTCCAGAATTCGGCAGAAGGTGGGGAACGGAGTGTCTTAACACCGTGATTCCCTCTGTCTACCCTGCTGTGTGCGGGATACAGCGTGAAGCTGAAAAAGGAAAGAAAAAAATTATTACTTTAATTTTACTTTGTTATATTATGTTTACAACCTATTTAAATAATTATTCAATATTTATTAACGCCTTTTAATATTGTAATATAATTTCATTTCGTTCGCATCACAATGATTCCGTTGAAAATAAAAATAAGATCTTTATTTTAACCTAAATAAATATATGTATAAAAGTAATTTTATATAATATCTATCTATGTTCAAGATTACGATGCGTAGTCGCCTCTCACCGCCTCTAACAGCCCGTAACCGGAAAAGCGGAGCGAGGTCGTTATGTAGTACTTGGAAATTGTCAACATTTTTCATTAAATGTTTCACCAAAGTACGAGTATCTAGACTCGTTCTAGAATACTTCTATAATCTGTATCGAGCTTGCTTGCGTCCAGTTGCAATACAAGTGTTATATAACAGTACTCGCTGCTTTCAATTAAGTGTCATTAACTAACAACTGACAACTGAACTGCAGGGGTCAGAACGGTCAGGGGTCAAATTTAATCACGATTTTCACGTCAATTTTGGGAAAGTTCATTAAAATACGTCCGTGTAAACTCATTCAGCGCGAATATTGCATTTAGAGCTTAGAATATAGAGGCGATATTTGTATATATTAATTATTCAGAGAAACTTGAAACTGTGGGAGTGTAAGTTATAATGTTGTTTCCTGAGCTATTTACAATTCGACAGTACAGAGGCGTAATAATGAAAAATTATATTAAAAACAGGATATTGTACAGTTTTTCGAGAAAAATAATGAACATTATGATATTTAAATAATTAAACAGAATCAGCTTAACAGTGTCTGAAGTGGGCAAAGGGAGCGTGTGGCTCCATATTACATGTTCCTCAGACGATGGAACCTATTGATCCCTTCTTATGAAGAGCGAAGATTCTACCTCTATCCGCCCACATTCTATGTCCTGTAACAGCCCTAAATTCACAAGCTCTTAGTCAAATTACTAAAGTATTAATACTAAAATAAAATAGATTAGCATATATATGAGAGAGAGTGACAAATGAAAATAGTTAGGAATAGGAATAAAACCCATAACCCGCGCGTTTACAGTAAGACGCTGTACCGTTGCTCAT
This sequence comes from Heliconius aoede, assembly GCA_037355905.1. Taxonomy (NCBI): domain Eukaryota; kingdom Metazoa; phylum Arthropoda; class Insecta; order Lepidoptera; family Nymphalidae; genus Heliconius; species Heliconius aoede. The sequence continues at coordinate 94,657 of JBAIZZ010000183.1, forward strand.
CATTCATTTTAGTCAAAAGAACAGTAATGTTGAAATACTAAACAAATTTAGATTAAACTTAGTCATCAATCTTCATGAGCTCGCGGCTTTTTATTTGACATTCATAAATAGTCAAGAACAAACGTGGAATTAACAGTCTCCTACAATTGAAGATAAATTGTAAACAATTAGCGAGTGAAAGCTATTAAACATGGCTTACTTTAAGATAAAGTCATTTGACATTCTGAGGGTGGGTCTTGGAGACCGTTCTCCGTGATATAGAAACAGCAGTATATCTTTTTATTTTACGCCTTTTTATCTTTTTTTGTTCACCATTTTCCAATAAATTTTCGAGAAATTGCAGAACTCAAGCCAAAAACGCAGTGCCTCGAAAATTGACCGATGTGGTAAACGGTCTTATATATAAGCGTGAAACCATTAACTCTTACAGTTACAAAACAAAATGATTTGTAAAATTCTTTAAGAAATACAATTTAAGATATTGCCTTTAAAAAAACGGAAACGGAAGTACACAAAGAGACAGGAACACGGCTCCAGTGTTTCACTCAGCTTTTTCTTACATCGCTATTGTGTTTTTATGCCAAAAACATAATTGTCGTAAACTGTAGAAACTAGATTGTAACTTTACAATGTTTTTTTCATCACAGTGACATTTTGTACAAGTTTTAGAAGTAAAGTAAAATAAAAATTTATAACACACGCTATCGTAAACGCAACAGTTGTAGGTTCGATTCCCCCTCAGGGGAATGAAAAATTTAATATTTTCATTTTCTCACTGTGGTAACGATGCAAAACGCGGTGTTTAATTCCGCTTTCGTACATAGTGGGGATCGGAATGTCTCAGCACTAGCTTCTCAGGTTCCCTCCATCTACCCTGCTTCGTTGCTATGGATACAGCGTGAAGCTAAAACACATATTATATTATGAATAAAAATATATAAAAAGGTATTATAAAGCTGAGGAATTTATTTGATTGAGCACGCTTTTCACAAATAGTATTGGCTCAAATTGAAAATTTCCTTTTGTATATTTATAAAGAAAAGCTCAAACGTTTCTATGTATCACAGAGTTATCTCGGCATTCTTCACATTCTTCGGTGTTCTTCACAGTCCTTTTTTTTACTATTTGACAAAGTCAGTGGAGTAGCAGCTAGTGTTCGTAAATAAACACAAATTTAGTTTCACGATTCAATAACAGACATCGGTCTGACGCGGGTTATTATTCTGTGAAATTCTATTAGAAATTAATATCGGACGTCCAGTGGAACGACAATGCTTGGATTTCGGGCTTAAAATTTGATTGGAATATTCCCACCAGCTCACAGTACACAGTGGTCGCTTTGTGTAACAGCGAGCTGGTACCCGTGCCCTCACTGCCGTTGATGGCCTTTAATTAATGTTATATTCAATTAAAAATTATTTTTAGGATTCCGTATCTCGGAATAAAAAAAACTGAACCTTTATATGTCGGTCTGCCAACACCCTTTACCCCAAGATGGCGTGGATATATAAAGCTGAAATTAATATTAAACATCCAAGTATACGGTTCTTTAGAGCTCGGTAACATCGGAATCACCGCGTCATCGACAGAAACCTTGACTAGTGGTTCGAAAATAATAAAAAAAAAACGAAACAAAAAGCAAATAAGAACGACACGTTTTATTTCAAATCAATACTAAAACCATCCACATCAGAGTCGTCTATCATTGGTCTCATCCTCCCCGCGGCCTTGGTGGTGGTGGTGGAGGTCGTCGACGTCGTTGGTAAAGTTGTCTCCGGTACCTTAGTGGTAGTCGTCAGATACACGGGCTTTCCCTCCGGGAAGAAGGTCACGGGTTCAACAGTTGTTGTACGCTTCATGCCGCGATAGTAATGTGGCATCTATTGAAAAGGTGTAGATGAAACAAATAATAAATAAAAAATTATCTATTGAGACATATTGATTTTAACTTATTCTTAAATGTAGTTTCCCGATCTCATTAAGGCACTTCCGTTCCCCGCTTTTCGCCGAATTCTGGAGGAATTGTACATTAAGTGGTGGAACTCAACGCCGCACTTTGCCTCGTTGCCTTCGCTGTGTTTTAAAATTTATAACTTCTATTGAAACATTCCTGGCATAGTGAGGCAGTGCCTAAGTATTATACAAACGTCCTGTATAAAAATTATCTTGAAATAATTTTCACTTAACGCGGCGTTAAGTGCCGCCACTTTATATGATATGGTGAATATGTGATCTCTAATTATATTGTAACAGCACCTATTTAAAAGACAGTAATACATTACACTAAATCCTAACGTTGACATTGACTAAGCTGATTCCAGCGATACTGAAAATTGTTCTACGTTCTTTAAGGTCTTGGCAACCATTTATTTTGTAAATGGAAGTAAAATTTACAGAAAATTTACAAAAAAATATAGTATATATTAAATTAATGATTTTTGTACAGATAATAGTGGAGAGACCTTGTGTTGAGTTGAGTTACGCAACTCAACAGGGCACTTCCGTTTACCATACATAAAAAGAAATACAAATTGTCCAGTGAAGGTTATACTCAAACCACCGAGTGGGGATCAAGACCTCAAACATTGCATGTTTTTAATCGATGTCCCACGACGCTACGACTGCCACAACTTAGCATTGCCTCGAACAGCCTCGAACAGCCTCGAAGCATAGAAGCTGTATCCCGCTTATAGCCGGAAAGACGAAGGAAATCTAGTGTTAAAACACTCTGTTCTCCATGCACCACCAATTATCAAGACATTGCGTGATGAGCGGCGGCATCCAATCTACAAATGCTGCAAATATTGTTACTCAAGTTCATTCCACTCACAGATTCATTAACAGCTTCTATCCAATCAGCGTATGCGCCCACCAGCGTGAACACGGTGGGCGCGTTGGGTGCCCCACAGAACGCGGGGCCGAAGGAAATAATACCCACTAGTCGCCCGCCCACCAGGGCAGGTCCGCCGGCGTCGTGCTGAAATATTACAATACGAGAACGATTGCATATTTGTGCATCGTATCCAAAGACCAGTAGATAATTATGTGGTACAAATATCATACTTAACTATATTAATATATATTTAAAATTATAACTACTTTTGGTTCTCGATCGGCTTAAAAAAGGAGCGGCGTTTAGCTCTGCCACGTAAATCAACAAACTATGTAAAATCAAGTATTATGTCACTAAGTTTGCTCTGTCTTCGTGTCAAAGTCTAGGACATAATTATAGACATAAACATATTTTTATTTGCTCCTGGGGAACGGAAATGTTTTAAAGTACCCTGCTACTTTCCTTCTTTTGAATCCTGGAGACGAATAATGCTATATATATATAAAGCTGTAACTTCTCTTAATCTTAGGAATATAATAAAGTAAGAGTTTTTCCGCCTATTAAAAGCAGCAGCCTTACTTTTTTTCTCTAATAACAGAACAAGCAGAATAAGCAGAACCTAGTGTTAAGACACTTCGTTACTTTTTTAAAAAGATAAGACATATACAGACCAAAATATGAATTAAAATAATATCTTTGTAAATATAACTTACGTCGCAAGCTCCTTCGCCAGTTGTGAACGTTCCGGCGCAAAACATTGTATTTGTTATGAATTTACTGTAAATGAAAACACTTACAAAAACAACTGCTTAAAAATAATGAAAGAAGAATGTACAATGAATTTTCGTATATTAGTTTAAATATTGACACACGGTCTCTCGATTTCGGTGGAAAGTGAGGAAGAGGAGTACCCTATTAGGAACAAAGTTCTTCCAACATTAGGTTCTCAGCTTCCCTCTTGCCTATTCTGTTATATGCGGGATACCACAGCGTGAAACTAAGAAAAATTAAAGAAATGAAGAAAACGGTTCACGCTTACCGCTCCAAGCAGAGTCTAGAGAGATTTGTGCTTAGTTAGAGAAATCAATTCAAATGCATCTATTTCAATTAAGTATTTTTTACCATTTAAATATGTTATTATATATTAATTTGCCAGCACTGGCTGTTGGCACAGCCGACCGACGTCCTGACGATGGCGGCGATTGTACTTACTTCCCATAAACTTCTTTACAAAACACATTCGGGTAGACTGGCAGGATTTTTCTATTGAGGAACACTGGCTCGTACGACAATGTTTGAGACATCTAGAAAATATATCATATTTTAAAAGAATGATTCTTAACACGTCATCGACGTTGTGTGACGCGTTTAAAATATATAATATTGATAGGTTTCCTTTAAGGCAAGTTCTCATTAAATTACATTATTCTCACATAAATTTCGATTCGGCTAGAATTCCGGGATGAAAATCCTAGCCTGGACAAACAGACAAAGAGACAGACAAGACAAGATATAATATCGGTTTGTGTTTTTTCTCGTGTCATAACTGCACTTGGAAAAACACAGTTATTTTAATATCTCAGATATACCCTTCAATTTTATTTAAATGTAAGTAGAGATAAGTGCAAAAAACATACATTACATTTAAAATTTAGTATTTTAACATTTGTAATGCTATAATTATTTACAATAAGTTGTATAAGAATTTCGACGTAGCTCAATAATAATGTATGGCAGAATTATATTCTCCTTCTTAAATAATAATAATATCAGCTTCACGCTGTATCCCGCACACAGCAGGTTAGGCAGAGAGAACCTATTGTTAATGCGTGTTGAGTGAATCAAAACCTACCTACTTATAAATAAGTAAGTAATAATAAGATTTCACCTTAGAAACTCCCCACCCCAGAACCAATACTTCTGACGTGGGAGCAAGTCCAACAGTGTTATACGATATGTCTATTAACTTAGGGATTCTATGGTAACCGAAAGCAAGATGTCTTCTGAGTCGAATGACGGCAATGTTATGGCGCAGAGTGCGTGGGTTGTATCCAGGGTGAAAGTACACCTGAGGGGATAAAAGTGATTAAAAAAGTATTTCCAAGCTTAATAGAATAAGAGGGATTCTTGTGCTTTTTTATGCACACAACCTAGTATGTTCAAAATTTTTTGTCCAATTTTTGTGACGATTGGTGTCCAGAGAGAATTACTCTCATCACCATATTTAATTAAATAATTGATCCTGATAAACTAGAGCCAGAATACTCTGATTCCGTTTTCTCGACGAATTTGATACAATATGTGGTGAGTAACGAGATACAACTCTGCGCTTTATATTTCTAGGACAGGGAAATCTACTGTCACGCAATCCTGGCGCTGTCTCACAGCACCAGGAGTGCGATGGCATATTTGAAATCACATTTTTATTATTTTATTTACATTACTGTTATACCTCAAGGGCCTCGACCATTTCTCCGCCGATACGACTGTGGTTGCTACCAACTCGAACTCTAAGCACACTTGGATTTTCACGGAAGAATCGATTGTTGTGCATTCTAAAAGATAATTAATTGACAATTTACTAAACACAGATTGTGTGCTTTGCAAAAATGTTTAAGCAGTTTGTAATTTAAAAAATAATCTTATCTGTGTGAATAATAATATACTTTTTTCCAAAATCGTTTGGTAATCTAGTCGGGAAATCAGACAAGTGGGGTTCAGATCATATGCGTAATATGCTTAAAATACTTAAACTATTTTATATCTATCAATAATTATTTGGAATGTACAGCTGTAGACATGCCGCTGAAGTCAAAACGATATCATGCCAATAAATGGATCCACCACACCAAAATCTGCCCATCACATGTATAGACACCATAAATGGGTAATATCTTATCGTGGTCCTTTCTCCTTTGAAAATTCTTCTACCGTCGTGTTGGTGATATTCTTTAAGATCTTCTAATTCTTGTTGTGGATCTGAAAAATAATTACTTTGGCTTAATTAAATAAAGTGTATCGTGTTAGACAAAGCACGGTGTTGAGGTCCGACCCAATACCCTGCCTTGAAAATAAGGCTATTTGGTGGCTATTTTTTTTGTATTATATTGGTTTTTTAAAACAATGAAATATATGTACTTGATACAGTCATACACATTAAAATGACGATAAAGATTATCTTGTGTTTATACAAAAATGATGGTTTGTTTCTAATTTACAATAATTGCATTAGTACCCCAATACTTATCGTCTTCTATGTTGTACTTGTATTTATGTTTATCTTGTGGTGACTGTGCAATCATTTTGTCAACAATATTGTCTATTACTTCATTATCCTCTTCAAAATTTCTCATCATTTTTCTGGCAGATTTAAACAGTTTTCCACTTTTATTTTGTTCAGCTAAAATATTGACTATATCATCGCGCGTCATTTTCTCTTTTAATTTCAAATATAAGTTTTTAGGCTCCTTTTCACTTACGAGACTAAAGTGATCAGATTCATTTAGAGCATTAAAAAAGTTAGTTTCATTCAAATCTGTGCTTGTTTCATTTAGCAAAAAATCTGTATATTTATTTTTGTTTACTACATATTTATCTATTTTTGTAAGTTTTTCTTTGAGGTCTTTTATTCTTGTGTTATTATTATCCGCTCCCAGCAAACTCACTAGCGATGTAGCTATGTCATTTACGTATAAACTGTCAGCACAATCCTGCGTCACAATCTGAGAGCTAACCAAAATGAAATTTATAACTAAAAAGTAAAACGCCCGCATCACAGTTACTTTTAGGCAAATACGTTTCAATAAAAGCGTTTCAACATTTTAGTGCCAATAAATTTTATAGCGACGATTGACGTGAAGTGCCTACTTTAATACATTATTTGTATAGAAATGAAAATATATCGTACGCGTTTTTTTAAGTGAACTCGAATCGCCTTGAATTGTACATAAATAGAAATATGTTAGTTATTATTTTGAAATAACATTTTGTAACTTTAGATTCTTTGAGACCGTCGTGGCGCAGTAACACAAGGGTGCCACCCGTAAACGCGACGGTTGTGGGTTCGATTCCCACTCGAAGAAGTGAAATATTTCCTTACGTTTATATTTCCATTTTTCTTCGCTCTGGTGTCGAGGCAAAGCGCGGCGTTGAGTTTTGCCACTCAACATGCAATGCCTCCAGAATTCGGCGGAACGTAGGGAATCGGAGTGTCTTAACACCGAGGTTCCCCCTGCCTACCCTGCTGTGTGCGGGATACAGCGTGAAGCTGAAAAAAAACTTCTTTAGATATTAAATGGCTATTGTAGTATAGTTGTAAAGTTCCTAAATGTTCTCTTAAACCTTTCTACACTCCCAAACGAACCTAAACGCAAAATTCTAGCGTTCTATTCCACGCAGTTGTGTGTTGTCTGTCGGACAGTAACGAATGAATATTTAAAAAATATGTAAATTATAGCTAAATTATAATATAAAATAAAACGTTATAGCAAATTATAACAAATAATTAGAATTTTTTACGAATCATGACTAAATAAATTAAAAGTCAGCCCAAATGGCGGGCTTAGCAGTAATGTGTTCTGCTCCGGAGCACCTCGTGATTGATGGGTGAGTTAGTGACCAATATAGGAAATTGGATGTGTCGGCAAAATGGAAAGAAATATATATCGACTACTTAAATTCGATAAGTTGAGACATGATTATAGGTAGGGTTATAGGTAAAATTTTATTAAAAATATTAAATACTCGTGAGTAATTATTATTGTATAATTTATATATTAAAAATAATTCAACACACTTGGAAATTGGACGAAAAGTGGGGTAGTGTTTTAACACAAGTTCACATATCAAGCTTTGTCGTTCGCCATACAAAAAAAACCATTGAATCTGAGTTTGCTAAAACAAAACCTCCACTGACCATAAAATATATACTAATATTTGAGTGTTACATTTATTTAAAGGAAAAAAGCCTACAAACATCGCGTTCAGCAATGATTTATCTATTTAACCTACATTTATGTATTTATGTATTCATTTATGTAATCTGAGAAGTTTATTTGGTTGAACGCACAAATCTCAAGAACTTCTTGAACTTAAACCATGTATTTCTCTTGTTTTGGATAGCTCGTTCAACGTGGGAAGCTTCAGGTTGTAATCTATATACTTTAATTAATTTGATGTAGCTCGCCGTACCTGACATCTATGTAAACTACACACATTTTATATCTATTGCTTACTCAATATGTACTATAATACACGTTACAATATATAATTCTAATGAATTTTCATTTCACTTCCGAAGGAAAGCCGCAGGTTAAACTATAACGTGAATTATATTGGCAAAGTAATAAGTGCTCAACTGGCACATTGAGATGCCATCATCAAATAACAGAACAGAGCAGAACAGTAAACATAATTAATAAATGAAAATAATAGCTAAAGTTGTACAGCAGAAGTAGTCGTTAGAGCGCCGGAAGTAGCTCTTCAGCCGAATTCGTCAACAATAGTCGAGAGACGTTGTCAAAACGATTCAACTATCTAGAGCTATAGTAAAGAGAAAATGGAAGTAAAGCGTGTCAATACTAGCAGTTACTTACAGATTTACTTTCATTTTTTCAGCTTCGTGCTGTATTCCAAACAGTATGTTAAACAAACGGAACCTCGTAATAAATATTATTACGTAGGATACCTCATATATTGAAAAGATTTCCTACATTTGCTCCCCGCTGCTTAGCCTCACTTTGTGTGGGATGCAAATGTGGGGCGAAGCACCAGGGGAAAGTTAGCAAATATATATTTATATAAGTGGGATGTAAACTCAAAACCCACGTTAATAGTTGTAATTGCTATATATATTTTTGTATATAATATTTTTGTACAACTTCAAATTACTCGCAAAATATTTCAGTAAATTTTATAGAAATCAAAGCAAATTTCTCTTCCAAAACCTTCCTTTATAACATCACTACAACATTTTTTTTGTCTAAATCCAGTAGAAACAGCAAAAAGTTAAGCGTAACGTAGACCATTACTCGTAACATTAGGTCGTCGTAGAAGACATATCTAGAACATAAAGCGGCTGGAGGGTAAAAAATGAGGGCCATCATCCTCCCAGTTCA
>JBAIZZ010000183.1:108434-127551 GCA_037355905.1 Heliconius aoede
TATATATATATATATATATATATATATATATATATATATATATATATTTGCTCGTATCTTTTGATTGACTTTTTTTGATTAGACTTAAAAGCTTGTTTCTGTGCTTTATAAATAAATAATTGACCAAGTTATTATGAATTACGATATTTATAAAACAGGATAAATTCAAATAAAACGAAACTTAACCCAATTAAAACAGATATTAACGAGGTTTCTTCGAGGCTTAGCGGTTTTAGAAGCGCTTTGTTTGAGAGATATTGCTCAATTGGCTGGAATAATTAGTTTTCGGGGCTATGAAACGCTTTTAAGCTATTTATTAAATCGCGAGTTGGGATGAGCTTCAGTCTCGTTGCGTGTTATACATATTTCAAATTTCAAAAATAATAATGAAGTCGTAAACAAGCTGATGTATAGATATAGATAGATATAGTAATGGATCTGCATATAGTATTTTTTTACTCTATACATGTATGTATATATAAGTACACTTGAAACTATATTTTACGTATAGCCTTCTAACAAAACCTAAGAGACTATCATGAATGATATATGAACGGCACTAGTTGTGACTCTGTCGATCACGACTGGAATGTAAAACATTGTAGTCGTGCCGGTTACATCACGACTTAAATGTTTTTAATTAGTTAAACATATATTTTTCATCTAAAAACAAACAGTTATCAATGTTTGAATGTTATATTTTTCTTGAATGTACACGACACGCTCGCACGGCGTGGCCACAGAAATATCTTTCATTAACTCACCGTAATGTTTAATTTTGCGCGAGCGTTGAAAGTAAAATGGCGAATCGTAAGAAATTCATTATTGAATCTATTTGAGTTTAATCTTGTTAATGTCGACTGTTTTATTGATATAATAAATAATGGGTTTAATTTCTTCTTCTTCTAATTCTTTGAAGACATGGTGGCGCAGGAGCACAAATATGCAACTTCAAACACGACAGTTGTGTGTTCTTTTCCCAACCGGGAAAATTAAATATTTAATATTTTTGTTTCCTCGCTCTGACAATGAGGCAAAGCACGGCGTTACGTTCAGCCAGATAAATGGAGTACTCTACACAAAAAGAAGTTTTTTACAATTGTAACTCTGTAGTTCTTGAGATTAGTGCATAAAACCAAACAGTATTTTCAGCTTTATAATATTCTGTCTTGCACATAGAATAAACTTTATTAGTATAAATATCTTCTCTGATTTCTGTGCTAAAATTAGCACACACATTACAGAATATTCACACACAGGAGTCACACAGGTGAGGATATTCTCTTGTGCTAATAATCTCTAGTCTGAATTCGACCAAAATTAACTATTTTTTTCGTATACTTTATAAAAAAACCTTCCAAGGTTCCCATCATCATCAGCTTTTTATGGCATCTAACGGTTAATGAGCTCTCCAGTTCCGCAACGTAGGCTTGAGAGCATCTCGACTCGGCACCTGCGTCAGTTGTGTAACCCAACAAACATCTGAGTCTAAGAATCGTAAGAATTGGAATGTTGTAGTCATTTTATATATTTTCTTTCCCCTACAACTATAATTATTATTTCTAGGGAAAGAATCGAGAATTTTGAATATATATATAATATAATATTCGCGGTAATTGACAAAAATTTTTGAAATTTTGTTTTTTCATTTTTGTATTATAGTGAAAACAACAGAGTCGCATCACTCCTATAATTCCTTTTGGTAATTGTTAATTAAACAAATATTAAACTTCAAACTAAATTCAAAGTATTTTCTCACAAAAATAAAAAAAAAAATCTCTTCACTTCACTTCACTTAAAAATTATTGAAAACAAGTAGTGAAGGAGACTTCGCATCGCAAGTGTTAAAACTCTATCCCTGTCGTATATATTATATAAACACTGATGCAAAACAATCCTTGTTCTCTACAAATTGACTCTATATATTGGTCCAAAAGAATGACACCTGAAATTGAAACTGCCTTTGTTATTTTAGATAAGCTTAGTTTTCAAACAAAATCTATACAAATATTTGGGTACAAAGGGAAAATAACCCACGATGTACGCGCCTACGACGGTATATTCTCGTAACTTTTGTTTATGATTTTAAAAAGTAAATAACAGTAACAGTAACAAGATTTAAAAATGTACTCTATCAAAAGCTTCATATCCTTCGTACAAATCTAGTGTCAACGCTCTCTATTCCCCGAGTACCAAAGCGGGGAAATGAAAATAATTATTTCCCTCAAGAGATCGAACTTATAACCGTCGCGTTTTTCCAACAATCAGACGCTGTGCTACGACGCCTTTAAAAAATTAACAGAAAGTGATTAATATAAGACTGAACCGTTCATTTGTAAGTTCCTGCTTTTCCACCGCCAACACTGTGATATATGGATTGCGTGATAGCAACAAATAATAGTTACAAAATCTCCATAATAATCAAATTTCCGTCTGTAGTTTTAGAAAAATGGTAGAAATATTATTTATTTAAAAAAGATGCAAATTACTTAAATGTAAAGTGAAAAATTCGAGAAAAAAAATTAGCTTGGTCCGTTATTTTGACTTCTTTAATGTGACCTAATAAAGTTTTGGAAATCAATTTTTTTTTTCAGCTTCACGTATCCGAAATATAACCAAACTAAAACTAGACATAAGCCCTAACTTTCCGCAGAATTGGCGCAAACTGAGACTATAAAATCGACTGGTTGTGGCCTCACTCCAGGAAATGAAATTTGTATGTAAATTTATATTTTCATTTCTTCGCTCTGGTGTTGAGAGTCATTTACCTCAGCACACAAAGCGCGGCATTGAGTTCCGCCACTCAACACGCAATGCCTCCAGAATTCGGTGGAGAGTTCTTTCTTTCTGCCCTGTTGTGTGCATGATACAGCGTGAACCCGATTTATTTGGTTTTATAATTTCATTCCCATGAATAGAAATCGAACTTACAACATTTGCATGTACAATTATACGCTTGTGCCACTGAGCCACAGCGGTCTCAATTACATTTTTTATGTAATCACTATTTATCACTTTTTTCATTTCAGTAAAAAAAGACATAATTTCTCTCTAGTGCGATATTATTTAGTCTCTACGTCCTACGTATTAGACGAGCTCAGCCCGACGAGAGTCGAACCAAATACAGCGCATTGAAGACGCCCTGCCTGTGCGTCCAGCACAGCGTCAGGTGCTTACAGCACTTTAAAGCTATATGTATATTTCTTTAACTAAAAGCTTCAATTTTGTTGAAAAATAAATTTCTTCGAAGAAAATTACGACTTAATTAGTCCATGCGATAGAGACTATTTATACCGAAATTACGTAGTCGGTTGAGTCATCGGGGAGTCTTACTTTCAGTCAAATTTCAACACTGACTTTTTTGAATTTTTGTTCAGTTTTGTTTATATTCTATATCTTTTTTAAGGTTCCGTACCTCAAAAAGTAAAGAAACGGAACCCTTATAGGATCGTTATGTTGTCTGTAAAGGGCATTTATCCAGAGATCGCGTGGATGTATCGCTCTGAAATTAATATCAAATATTCAGGACGGTCCTATTATAAATCAATTCTAATTTTTTGCAGCATTTAGCATGTAATTATATTTATTTATATTTAGTATAAATAAAGGAAAAAATAATAAAATATTTCATAGAAAAACACATTACAAATTTATATTTTTGGTTCGTATCATTTAAAATAAGTACATATGTGCGCAAACTTAAGTTTGCCTACTTCAAATTGTACTTCCCTTTGAAATACAATACAGAAAATAGTACGGAACCAGTTTTTCTTTTTTTTATACAGTTTTATCTAAAAAATAGAAAGTTATTCTAGCTAACTAGTAACGAAAAAACTAAAAAAAATATTGGTTTTTGAACATTTTAGGATCATTTAGACAAGAAATTGAAAAGTTCGTGGTAAAAACCGCTGGTCGAAATCAAGTCTACATGTTAAATGTAACTGTAAATGATAGGAAACACTTAAGGATAAAGGAAAACTCTACTCCTTGTCCCAAAGTATAGGATAATATTTCAGTTGACAAAATTGTAGCGGTCACAGATTATAGATTAATATATTTAATTATATTAGTGGATTTTACAATTCTAATGCGAATTCATGCTCTATCCCCCGATCTCCGCTTTCGAGTCGTATCACAAATGTGACATATTGTACAAGTATAGTTATAATAGTAAGAAAGGCAGAGAGATCCTTGCAATATTGGCTTAAAAATCAATTATATAGAAATTATTTTGAAGAAAAATCAATTATTTCTTGAAAAATTGGGACTTAGTGAGTTCTGACAATAAAACAATTTATAACAAAAGCATATGAAGCGTAGCGCTAAGATCCGCAACATAGTGTCTCGAGTTTGAGGATATGTGAAGCTTTATTCTTAAAAACAAAAGCACTGTGAAACTTTTAAAAGGAAAATATAGAAAGTTCATCTGTTTATCCATTTCCCTTATCAATTACAATTAGGAAACCGATCACGTTCTCAAACAGACACGATTGTCATTCGTTTGGAGGCAAATACGTGTTTTCGATAAAGGTAACGCAAGACAAAACTACACTTTAAGCCCTATTTTTACATATTAAGGTGTGTTTTCAAAGAAAAGCAATTTTCTAGTACAAAAGTAGCTCAGCGTCAATTTTTATATTGTATTTAGAGGTATTATAGAAATATGAGTCGTGAGAAATTATCTTTTGCTCGGATTAGTTATTACATTATTATTGAAAGAAAAATATAAAGAAAGGAAAATATAGAGAGCTATAAACGCAACCGTACTGGGTTCGATTCCCACATAGAAAATAGATTTTCATCTTATTTCCTCTCCAAGGCCCAAGACAAAGCGCGGTGTTATGTACCGTACCGAGCAACGGTGTCTGTCTCTCCTGCTGGACATAATCAGAACGAAGTTAAATAAAAGTAATTTAATGTTAAGTTTTATTTACATCTGTAACGTAGATTTTGTAGAAAAGTTGAACAAATATAGATCATAAAGACGTACCGTTGTGGGTTCGATCCCCACTCAAGGAAGTGAATTATTATTTACTAATATTTTAATGTTTTGCTCTGGCCCCAAGGTAAAGTCCTGGCATTGAGTTCTGCCACTCCACAGAGAATGTCTCGAATCATTCGTGAACATAGTGGGGAATAGAGTGTCTCAACACTATATTCCTTCTACCTTATTAGATATATTTTTTAACTTATTTTAATACTATATTATTCAGTACGATTTCAACTTCACGCTGTATCTTGTATATTCCTCTAAGACGTACTTTTCTCTAACCAGAAAAGTGACACGATAATTATAATGTATAATTAAATAATAATTAATATAGAAGAATTACTATCATTTCAAGTATATTTAGAAGTGGCAATACTCTTCCAATATGTTAATTCGAATATGATGATTTATTGTTATAAATATATTTTATTGAAATTCAAGCAAGCAAAGCCGCAAACGGAATACTATCTATAGACTATCGCGAAGCTTCTCGTAGACATGAATGACCGTTCATTTGTTCCTTCGTAACTGTCAAACCGGTGAATCTATTTTGATAAATGCTACATTGATGTCGGATTAGTCTCGATAGCGCGAGTGCTACAATCATATCAATAATGCAGTCGGGTTTTTGTTTTGTTTATAACTCACTGATGTTATTTTTAGTTTTCCAAGTAAATAATAAGTAAATAAAATAAAACTCAAAACCTCCATAGTAAAAGCCGCCACCGAAAACTCGACTATAGTTACAAACTTTAATATGATAAAATCTACAAACTGGTCGACTAAACAAAGCGACTGTAGTCCGTAGTCTAGTCTGTGGTCTGCACTGATTAATTCTAAACCTAATTACAATGGTACCGCTACAGTTATTTATCTATTATTCTGCTACAAAATATTACGCATTTCTGGAATTTTGGTTCAATTTAGCGGTGAAACATGTATGGCTCGCGCGCGTAGCAGACACATCCCACAGACTATCTAGACTAATTACAATCTCTGCTTTTTACTCGGAACTCAACGCCACCTTGTTTATTAAGCAAATGTTATAAAAAAGTATTACACACTGTAATAAAAATCGAACCTAAGACCATCATTCCTCTATTTAAGGCTTAAAGTTTTACTTTTGGAGGCCGTCTTAGCAAAGTGGCACAAGAGTGCTGCCCGTAAACGCGACGGTTGTGGGTTCGATTCCCTCTCGAGGAATCGAAATATTTCTTTACGTTTATAATTCCATTTTTCTTCGCTCTGGTGTCGAGGCAAAGCGCGGCGTTGAGATCTGCCACTCAACACGCAATGCCTCAGAATTCGGCGGAAAGTAGGGAACCGGAGAGTCTTAACACCGAGGTTCCCTCTGCCTTCCCTGCTGTGTGCGGGATACAGCGTGAAGCTGAAAAAAAAGTTTTACTTTTGCAAATACAAACGACAATGATTAATATGTTACATTCTTTTAATCTTCCAAACATAAATGAACGTGGGGATGTCGAAAACAAAATGAGTGTGTTTGTTCCGGTTTAAAATGGGCATCGTTAGATCTCGCCGGGGCATTCATCGCGCAAACCCACGATGCTACATTTAAAAAAAAACAGCTCCATTTGAAATGCTAAATAACTAAATACTTACTTAGGTATTATATGTGTAAACATTTCCTTATGTTTTTGTTATGTTATTAATATAATTACATTGAGGAGTGGTAAAGATGACTTTATATTTAAGGCCTCAGGGGAATTAAATTTTTAGATATTCTGCTTTTTCAACGTTATTTTAACTTCGTTCATTCGCTCGCTATGGTAATGAAAAAGAAATCAACTTCACGCTGTATCCCGCACACAGCAGAGTAAGCAGATATAACCTAATGTTAAAACACTCCGTTTCCCATTATTGCGTGTTGAGTGGCAGAACTCAACGCTGCGCTATGCCTCGACACCAAAGCGAAGAAATGGAAATATAAATTTATGCAACGATATTATTAAATATTTTATTGTGGGAATCGAACCCACAACCGTCGCGTCCACAGTAACATGCTTGTTCCAATGCGCCACAAATATATTATAACTTATAATCTCTTTGACAATCCCTTTGAAACCGTTCCAACCGTTATCAGCTGCAAACAAAAACGAATGTCAAAATACTGAAAAGGCGAATATTTTTTGCTAAGCGAGCTGTCATACTTTAATTTATATAGAACCTCCCTACGTCAAGAAGCGTCACTGGCGTACATTTACAGTACGCTTAATGAACTAAACAAATTAATCTTCATATTTCAAGATTTACGAATTTAACAAAGCATTCATAATATTTTTTAAATGAATTGTAGCATTTAATGATTTAGATTTGAGTGACCTCACACTGTTCTATTAAAAATACTCGCACAAAACTTTTATATGATAGACGGGACTTCTCTCAACCCTCGACTTTCAACGATCAGAAAATAGCATCATTTCATGAATCTATTATTGCTTCGTGTAAAAAACTCTTGTTTCGTTGAACGTCATTCAGTTTGATAGCCCATTTATCGAAGAAGGCAAAATGTTGAAAAAATGAGAAAACTGGAGAGAAATCAAGGGATAATTTCTAAATTATTTTAAGCAATACAGTATCATTACTTAATCGTATAAGTAGGTGAGTGTAAGTCGTTGCGTCGCGTGTGGTAAGACTCGAGAATGTCAGCGAGCGGAGGGCGTAGTCGCTGTTATGTGGACTAACATTATAAAGCGTGATATAACGATGATCAGATGTTAAGTAGTTTTTAAATAAATTCACACTTAAATTTGAAAATAAAATAACGCCCGAAAATCGTTCTATCGTAAACTTTTAAACAGTCTATCGCGACGACGCAAGATATTTTTAACATATATAATAGATATTATAGATTTACATTTTTCAGTTCATAATTACGATTGAAAATAAAATATCACATATTTTGTATTAAATATAAAAAAAGAATAAATTACAATGAAGAAAGCCATCTCCTACCAGGTCAAAGTCAGGGTACGACAGTAGTCTTAAGTACAACCTACCGTGGATTCAGAACATTCAGACATCCAGTTAAACGACAACATATATGACTGAATCTACAGAGTTCGAGCGTTCGAAGTAATGGTTTTTGAAGTATTATAACACTTTGCATTGCTTTACCACAGAGTAGAAACTAACTTAATTAGAAGAAATATTTTTAGTTTCATGTTGTATCTTGCACATAGCACTAATTTATATATTTGGGTAGCGAGAAGGAACCTGGGAACCTAGTATTAAACTTTAGTCTTCACATATTCTAATATCTTGCACTGAAGACGAGGCCTGTGACATAATTGACTTCTATTCCACTGCAGCCACCGTAACTTTCAAGGCACGAGGAAATGTAAATAACTCGTTTCATTAATATGAAATCGAACCCGAAAACAGCCGCGTTTACATTTTTAGTAGAATAATGATTTTTTTAAAAATATTTTTATAACTACATGGCATCTCTATAAGTATGTATATCCTAAAAGACATAATTTAAAAATACAGGTAAGTAACAGTAATAAATAAGGTAACGAAGAATGTAAGCTATTACACTGTGGCTCAGTGGTGTCCCACTTTCAGTAATAGATGAGTACGCGTTAAAAACTACACTGCGTCACAATTTCAGTTCCACACAGTACTTCACTTCCGCTCCAGCTCCAGCTTGAGAGCTTTGTGAAATATTGCCGAAAGCGCTTGTCTTTGAGCAGATTGACTTTGGATGATCAAAAAGTTTTAATTTTTTTAAAGTTTTTAATTAATGTATTTTTAGGATTTCGCCGACGTAAATGTTGTCGTTAGAAAGTTGTTTGGAAAATAAATTCTGAAGATATATAAAAATAGAGCTTTATAGCTTATTTTTTATTGAAAAATAACTCAAAGAAAATGAATCCGCCGTGGCGCAGCAGCACAATATCTCCCTTTAAACGAAATGATTGTGTATTTGACCCTGACACTCAAGACAACAATTCAGTTCCCACTCGGGGGAGTGATATATTTAATATTTTCATTTCATCGCTCTGGTAACGAGGCAAAGCTCGGCGGTGACTTCCGCCACTCAACACGCAATGCCTTAAGAATTAGGCAGAAAGTTGAGAGTGGAAGTGTCTTAAAGGGGAACGAAGTGTCTTGAACCCAGGTTTCCAGGTACCCTCAGCGAGATACATCGTAACAAAATAAAAAGCTTTAAAAAAACTTTTTCACAACAACATCACAAAAGGTTTTTTATACATTTTGTTAAAAAAGATTAAATGCTTTTAGCATTAGCTTATAACTAATTAGCATTAGCATAGCATTAGCTTATAAAGAAGGTACTTATTAATTATTATGAAATGAGTATCAGATATAGTTAGAATATAATATTAACGATTTATAGCTCGCCATTACGATGACGACGGCTCACGACGCCCGCGGCTGAAACAATGTTCAACAGAACTTGTTCATTTTCATCGCCTTTTGCTCTTTGTAAATATAATTATTTTTCTTGTGGAGTTAATTAAAATATTATTAAGATATTATTTTTTTTCTATAAATAAAAGAAATACCTCCACTAGACACTTTGTAAATGGAAAATTCTTAATAAAGATAATAAATTGAATATAATTTGCTAAGCAAATTAAAATTACTTATATTATTTAAATACAAATTGTTAGATTAATAACGGAAGCCGTCGTGGCGCAGTGGTACAAGGGTACCGCCCGCAAACGTGACGGTTATGAGTTCGATTCCCACTCGAGGAAGTAAAATATTTCTTTACGTTTATATTTCCATTTTTCTTCGCTCTGGTGTCGAGGCAAAGCGCGGCGGTAAGCTCTGCCACTCAATACAGCATGCCTCCAGAATTTGGCAGAAAGTGAGGAACGGAGTGTCTTAACACCAAGGTTCCTTCTGCCTACCCTGCTGTGTCCGGGATGGGATACAGCGTGGACCTAAAAAAGAAAGATTAATAACGAGTTTGTCTAACTCCTAAGCCTATTCTGATCTCTTCATTTGTTTTAGAAAATATTCAAAAATTATTTTGACATTCAACACGCATTGTCTCGAAAACTAGGCGGTGCGTAGGTACTCGTAGACTCACGTAGCCCCTTCTATATGCGGGATACAACGTGAAACTATAAAAACTACATCACTTATATCAAACAATCACAATATTACAAATTACAAAA
The DNA here is from genome assembly GCA_037355905.1 of Heliconius aoede. Lineage (NCBI taxonomy): Eukaryota > Metazoa > Arthropoda > Insecta > Lepidoptera > Nymphalidae > Heliconius > Heliconius aoede. Next base: position 118,593 of record JBAIZZ010000183.1, read on the forward strand.
TATACATAAAAAATTGACACCATACCATCTCAACCGTACTATATATATACCGTACTATATAGGATATTTGCACTTCATTTTATAGTCAATAGAATCACATAATCTAACAAAAGCTATTATCCAGACCTCAGGGTGTGAATGGAGGCGGAAGTGCGTCGGCCATTACCGACCTGCTAATGACGTATTTCCGGGGCGCGGACAGAACTATTCATAATTTTCAGCTTTTAATGAAGCATTTAAGCTAAATATAGGTATTGAGATTGAAATAACATATACAAATCAAAATAAATAAATCAGCTTCACGATGTAATCCCCGCACACAGCAGTGTAGGCAGAAGAAACCTAGTGTTAAGACACTCCGAGTGGCGGTATAGGTTTAACGCCCCTTAAACTTATATTTGGGTCGCTACGCAGCTACAGTATACAGCTTTAACCTCACACTACAATGCAATGGGCACCGACATGAAACCATGGCATCCTACGCGTTTTCTTTTCTGAAATAAAAAAAAATATATATTTAACGTTATTTAGGCTAGTCGTATTGTACAGGCGTATGACTTTGAAAACGACAGGTTGTCGGTTTGATTCCCTCTAGAGGAAATGATATATTTAATATTTTCATTTCCTCACTCTGGTGTCGAAGCAAAAGCGCGACGTTGAATTTGTCGTAAGAAGGGGAAAGATGTGTCTTAACACTAGGTTCCCTCTGCCTACCCTGCTGTGTGGGATACAGCGTAAAGATAAAAAAAAATTGTAGGTATATCAGAAAACCTTGCTTATTTTCTAGTTTTATGATAAAAAATATATATAAATACTAATTTATATAATATATCCTAATTTATATAGAAAATTAAGCTCGCTACCACTCTTTTTCATATATAAAGTTCGACAAAAGCTGAATACAGGCAAAGACAATACCTAGTCCGCATTCATCTGACTTTAACAAAGGGTTGCTATATGCGGTTTTACTGAAGATTTTTCAGTGTACATGTACCGCACGAACTTTTTCATTTGTAAAAAGCTTTCGAATAGCCTTTTGCAGGTTAGCTTCTATATATACTATATAAGCTTAAAGACCGTTGTATTTGCATATGAAGATTTTAAGTAAAAGTTTTATAATATTGGATTTGAACCTTCGCCTTTCACAGATTGAATAAATACTATAATTTTTTGCGTTACAGGTGCGAATTTCTATTTCTATTCGTCGTCAATGGTTTTAATGTTTTTTTAATACTAAATCCCCAGGTTTCCCCTGCCTACCGTTTTTTTATTAGTATTATACTGCTTACATTTTTATTATTATTCTAAATATTATTATTTAAGAATAAACACATTTTACAATAAATTTCATATGCATGATCTGGGAGACTGCAACCTGGTGAATAAAGTAATATATTCTCTCTCTCTCGCTCTGCGCCTTTGTCCTTATTTATACGTAATTTGTTTTAGGCAATAAAAATATTCTATATTACTTTCCAAATATTTCATTTAGCGATACTCTTAATTTATTGGTCGTTTGTTACATTTAGGCGTAAATCGTAACCAACTAAAATATTGCGTAGGTAGGTGCTACATATTGCTACGAATTTTATTACCACTTCCAAATAAATATATTACAAAAATAAAATTTAATCTGTATGGAGATTTGTTATTTATATGCTTGTTTTTATACATATAGCCGTCGAGACCGTATTGGCGCAGCGGCACATGGGTGGGTTACGCGACGGTTGTGGGTTCGATCCTCACTCGAGGAAATGAAATATTTATTTACGTTTATATTTCCATTTTCTATGCTCTGATGTTAAGGCAAAGCGCGGCATTGAGTACTGCCACTCAAAATTCGGTAGAGATTGGGGAACGGAGTGTCTTAACATTAGGTTCCCTCTGCCAACCTCGCTGTGTGCGGGATTTATTATTTACAACACGGCAACTATCAGAGCAATTACTTATTTATTTTCAGAATTGTACCTGCCATGTTATTTAGAGTGGACAACATTCCAAGCTTAATTTAATCCAGATGCTAGTGTCCACTTTATTTCGAATACACTTATACTAGCTTCTCGCTGGCACTCGTATAGTATGATACGCAGAGGGAACCTATTATTAATATATTAAGACGCTTTCCCCAGAGTCCAATCAATTTTAGAGAAATTACGTGTTGAGAAAATAAAAATAAGTAGTTCCTCGAGTGGTGTCGTTACGTACGGCACTGAGCCGCGTTCACACGACGATTCCTGTTTTTTAATCGTGAAATTTGTTTGAAATAACCGTATTTACACACCAAACAAGCCAAAACGAATTGTTATTTTAAAATCAATAACGAAATTTAATATATTATATATAATATAATATATAATATAATATTAAAGGCCGGCAATGCACCTGTAGCTCTTCTGTGTATTACACAGGGTCGTGGGCGGCGGCGGTGATCACTTAACACCAGGCGACACGACATGACGCTGTCATGACGCAGTCACTCATCACTATGGTTATGTGCACAAATCTTTGTCGGGGTAGCTTTTACATACTTCTATACCAATATTCAAAAGGAAAATTATTTAAAAAAATGTTTAATTTATCACACAAATCTTAGAAACTATAGATTTAAATTGGATATCGTATATAATTATCTTTATGGATATACATTTGGAGCTATACGACTCGTCTCCCGCATCTTGAACAGTAGTTTGAGGACTTATCTCACATAGCGGGGTAGGCAGAAGGAACCTATACACTCCGCTCTTTACAGTGCGCTTCTTAGATATAACTCAATGTCATGCCTTTTATTCTATTCGATCAAAATAATTATTTGCGGGTTTATAACAAGCGTTCCGTCTCACATAAAGCACCTGAGCCTTTTTGCTCGATCTGAGACATAGGCGAGCTCAACGAAAACCAAATTTAATACCTCGCTCTGTTTGTTTTCATAGAATGTTCTGCCCGTACGGTATTTTATATGTATTGTACAAAATAGTGAATTTGAATTTTAAAAAAAGTCTTAGATAACATTCCCATACATAACCCAACGAAATCGGAAAATTTACGTAAAAATTATAATAATATTATTGTAACGCGTTACATTTAAGGATTGACCCTTGAGCGATGAAATATAATATACTTACCTTTGTTGTATTCAGTATTACACGAAAAACGGTTATTTTCCAATATCAAATATAACCCCTGCTGGGGTATTCAGGGGTCATTTGTGATATTTTTGATTGATTACTACAACTAGGTGTAGGTGATAGGTTTTTATTTTAATTCAATAAGACATTTGGTGCTATATATAAGATGGGGCCAGGCGTGGCGCAGGGGTGCAAATTGTGACTGTAAACGGGACTTGTTTTGGGTTCGATTCCCCATTCGAGGTAATGAAATATTTCATTCACTTCTTTGCTTTGGTTTAGCAAAAGCGCGGCGTTGAGTTCTTTACACACAGCCTAACTTTTTCAGAATGCTGAATTGCAATTTTTTTTAAACTATTAGTTTCATTTCACGTCATCAGCGGAGCAGCAGTTAGTGGGATTAGGTGTGACTGATGGGGAAAGTTATGGTTTGGAGTCCCTCTCACCCACTCATTAGAATGAATTATTTTATTTCGGTAATCGATTATCGAGTAAGAAATTATGTTAAAATACATTATGAGGTATTTCAGGATTATCCCTGTTCTCTCTGAGATATTTTTTACCTTCTGATTCATTTGTATTAAGATACGTACGTGTTGAGTGGCAGGACTCAACACCAATCTACCTCGTTTCCCAAAGCGAGGAAATGAAAATATTAAATATTTCACTCCCCCGAATGAGAATCAAATCCATAACCATCATCATTAACCATCATGAGAAGTCGCACGCCTTTTGCCACGAATGTCTCTATAAGCAATCTTCCTTCGAATAAAATTGAACTGACGACCATTGATGCACAACTACTCGTACAGACTCCAGAATGATGAAGGTCACTGTGATACTTTGGACTACTTTCGTAAACTAACCACGTCCTTTGATTAATAATGACCACTATTAACAGTCGCTCTTATCAGAAATTAACTGAGAGGCAATCTCACAGGGTTCCAGCCCCATACAATTTGGACATTAATTTAATATATAATAATATAATGGCGTATACTGAATTTACTTGTGTTTTTTTTTCATATTTTATACTAGATTATAGCTAGGTATATTTTATATTCTCTTCTCCTTGATAATTCAAGGATAATAAAAAATAAATTTCAAGGTTTTTCCCAATCGCTGCGTAGCCTGAAGGAATCTATTTTGGAAGCACTCGCCACACATCCACTGACTGAATTTCAATTAAGGTAATTTGACAAAAAAATGCAAGCACAAGAAACTTATAATTATATTATAACTTATAAAAAAACGAGTCTCTCTATATACATATTTTTAAAAGATAAATCCGTTATATTTCTGATGAAGTCCACTTCATTTATATCACACTGATTAATTCCATATTTTTTTGTATATACTCTTAAATTACTTGTAGCCGTGTCAGGTTGTACTTATCTTCGGTTAATTTAGATAACGTAGTGACTAATCTCTCTGTTCCTCACTTTTACATATATTTTATCACCATTTATGTTTATTTATTGTCGTTGTAACCCACATATCACAGGATAGGCAGAGGGAACTAAGTAGCAAGACACGCCGTTCTTCAATGTCTGCCTCCGATATTTTACATGCTGAGTAGAGGAACCCAAATTTTTCTCGTGGAATACCTATCGGAACCTTCTATGGTTCATAAATATTTCCTACAAATTACAGTTTTTGATTTAGGTCACTTCCATTCTGTGGGTGCGAGTACAAAGCACGAGGGTTGCTTTCCATCATGATATAAATTCTCAGGTAAATTCAATATATCGAATGCCGAGTCATCCATTACAACTTGCCTTCGATAAAACTTTGACAATTCAATCTTGGTAACGTATTGAAATTCTGTGTAAAAACTTCTTCAGTAGTAAAATTTAAATCGAGTCTTTTGTAAAAATCGCATTATACGAGCGTATAGCGCGATTTATACTTTGTTCCGTTCTTATAATATGTTATTTTCGTACAATATATTATATTTTTAGTTGAACAAGTAACGAAAGACGATTATTCAAATAATATCTTAGTACTTTTACGTATTTGGCATTTTATTTTAACAAGCATTGGTCTGTGTCGCTCATCTGCTATAACTGTCAGGGTTGTTCCATGGCGGAAATTGGATCAGCTTTTGTGAAACGCATATGTAGGCAGTCTGTGAGGTTACGTCTATTCACATATTATAATTTTACATTGTTAAACTCCTATTCTACACTTAATAAGCAGTACTTTGCACGTAAGCTACAAAAAACTTTAAACATAGATGATTTCCAAGTGTTCCAAATATTTTTTTTATACATTTAAAAAATATATATTCCTGTCATGCCTATATATGTCATTATACGAAAATCTTAAATTAAAGTACATAAGTATTATGTACTTACGTAGACTACACGTGTTACTATTTCGACACTCCTTCGTCCTCCGCTTTCCGCCGGAAGTCGTAAATAATGTCGTAAGTGAGAAACGTGAGTGTCGATCAAATCTCTTTTAGGAGTTCTTCCCACAGACCAATGATTATAAAGTTTGACAAGAAGTGAGAAGAGAGCGCATTGCATACAAAATTAGTGCACACGCCCGTGACATAAGTTTGTTAACTTATAAATTGTATTATACTTTCCGCTATAATCCCAAAATTCTTTTAGAACCCCCCGGGGGCTGATCCGATCTCGGACTCGACCGATTTTTTTTACTAATACTACAATAATATGAAATGTGAATAAAAATGAAGCAAACATATGCAAATGTATGAGAAAACAAGATTAATCACACGCGTGTATGTATGTTTACTTAAATATGGTGGAAGAAATATTTTTGTAAGCCACAATTAAAATAACTTGCAGTTACTTTTTTTTCGTGTATGTAGGCATGCGAATGTCAGCGCGACGGTTGTGGGTTCTATTTCTATGCTGTGGTAACGAGGCAGAGCGTCGCGTTGAGTTTCGCCACTCAAAACGAACAAATTTAGCGTATAGAACATATACATCGTTATGTAAAAAGTGTCAGGTATGACTTGACTAGACTTAATTAAGTAGAGTTAATTAATATGATTTAAACGAAACTTTGTAAGTGTACTTGTATTCCAAGCAAATATTCAAAACATTAGGCATTTTTTAAAAATAATTCGCATCATGTTTTATTATTGTGCGGCGTTTAACCACCTCATTACAAGCAACGTCTCTAATACTGATAGAATGCGTAAAACTCTGTAAAGTATTTGACAAGCACACACTTAAGAGAGTCATACACTTATAAGATTGAGCTTAAAAATACTGTGGAAGTTACCGAATTTAAGAAAAAATAAATTTACCAGACAATTTAAAGTGAAAATTTCAAAAGATATAATAAATTAGATGAAATTAAGCTGACCAAACGTGTCACTAAACAAATCGCCCGATCAGGATATCTTTCATAAAATTTCTGTCTCCGAGCCTTCAGTAGCTATCGTGCCCGCGATGGGAGTAGACGCCTCATTCACCTTCCCAAAAATAAAAAAATAACACAATTCCTAAATCTTCGTCTCTTCTAAAATGAAAACTTAAATATATGTATGACTGTAACAAAAAAAAATTATGTAACTTCTAGACCAAAAAAATAATCTACAGGTGTTTTTGCTGCTCCGTGCTTTCATAATTCTCTTTTAATGTAATAATATCGTAATCTTCACTAGAAAATAATTCAAGCTCTTTAAATCTTTTAATGCTAAGCAATTTTTGATTAAACTAAACGTGGCCTCAGTGTTAAGTGTGCTGTGATATTTAGTGTTTGTTTCATAAGTCACTTTTGAATTATCGTATCTTAGAATGTTATAAGGTTTGTAGTTATGTTATAGAATATTTAAAAAAACTTGCATATTCTTATGACTTGGCTCCCCTGGAGTTAGGCTAACAGTTGTGGATGACACAGAACATATTCTATTTTTTTTTATTTGCACTAGTAGTTTCAAAGACTAGCCAGCTTTAATTATACAAAGCCTTTTGATACAGGTACACGTCTAGTATAGACGTGGCGCAGCGGTACAAGCAAGGGACTGTAAACGCGATGGTCGTGCATACGATTACCACTCGGAAAAATTAAATTTTCAATATATTTATTAAACAATAAATATAATCCATCTCAGTTCCAAATTTATTAAGAAAATTTCTATTAAAATTTTATTATATCTCTATTAAACTGTTAAAATTAGTTGTTTTATCTTTATAAATACATTAAAAGATGCAAACAATATTATAACTTTTTTTCGTGACTTTTTTTCCCTCTGCGTACACTGCACTGTAGGAAGAACGAAAACTTACATTCATAATTATTATTTCAGACACTGCGTATCCAGCCTCTTACCCCATTTGTAATGTAAACTAAATATTCATACAGGAAACCCCACGTTTTTCCTGTTGCTGTCCTGCAATACTGAGTAGGCAGAGGGAACCCAGTGGTAAGAGACTCTGTTGCCTATTTGCTAAGAAGCACATTATGAAAATAGTTTTGTCTCCCTAGTGGGGATTGAACCCATAACCTCACGCTTGCAGCCAGACGTCCCACGACACAACTACGAGGTCTATATTTATCTACGAGATTATATATTTTATTCTTAAATTTCTTATAATTTTTTTATTCAATCTCAGCAAAAAAATATGTTAAACTACCTTAATTTTGTAATTAAAAACGACATTGAGTGACGAATGAAAATGCATTAAGCATTCAACAGAATAAATGAATATTTTTAAACGGGCAGAGATGGCTTGTTCGAATTTGTAATATAACGTAAAGTGTACTTTTATTTTGAAACCTCCAGTATAAGTGCTAAAGCTCTTAATAATTCTTTGCAGTTATTTATCATACATATTCATGTAAAAAATAAATGTAACAAAATCAATAACACATTTAAACATACTGAAATATTTTTGTAATAAATACAAATTATAATAACAATATCGGTTCAGAATTTTCAGAAAAATTCAGAATATTTATTGATTACTGTTGAGGCCGTTGTGACTCAATAACGCTTTTTGCAAGTATGATGGTTGTGGGTTCGATCCTCACTTGAGGATAGTTAGTTATGTGTTCCTTTTCGAGCTCTGACAGAAACAACGCTTCATTAAATTCCTTTTTCCTTCCATTCCACCACGGAGTGTCTTAACACTAGATTTCCTCTGCCTACACTGTTGTGTGCGGGATACAGCGTGAAGCTGATTTAATGCAATTAACAAACTGTCAGAACAGTTTCTGTTGTGACAGATCTTATCAGAATCGTAGCCGTCACGTTTCCATACATATTAAAATATGGCTGTGTTCCAGTTTGAAAGCAATTGATATGCGATATTTTATATTTCATTTTATTAAGTTCTATATATCTTTATTTTTTTTTGTGTATTTTCCTGTACTTTCTCTACTATTGTAGGAACTTATCTACGTAGTTTTAAGTTTTTTAATATAATATTATTTGACACACTAATGAATTTATACATATCTTGTAATTGATTTTGAGTATTAGAATTTTTTTTCATCTCTCCGTTCTTATAATATACAGAAACTCACCGTTAACTTCATATAAAAAATCCACTCAATATAAAATACCCCAATAATTTGGATCGTAGGTTGAAATTGTCTTAACACTTGGTTCCCTCTAGTGCAGCAGCAGTAGCAGGGTTGCTATGAGAGAAAAAGGATGAAACTACTTTACTATTAGTGTACATGAATTATATTTAAATTTATATTATATTAATAAATTAAAATATAAATAAATATTTATTTATATTTTAATTTAGTTAAAAAATGTATCTTGAGACTAATTATAACTTAAGTCTAAAAGACTTTGCTGTTACAGAATAACGGGGACCTCTTGAACATTAATTAAAGTGTAA
>JBAIZZ010000183.1:132551-303359 GCA_037355905.1 Heliconius aoede
CATTAAAATGCACATAATACAGCTGTATAGAAGTACCTAGAAATACTTGGTTGTAGATGTAGATGTAGATGTAGGCCACGACTGACACTTGAACTTCAAAGAAGTGAACCGAGAGTACCGACACTCTAGAGCCATTTGAACGTGCCTTTGTACTTAAGCGCTGTAATGTTCTTTGGCATATGTACTCGTGTATGATTACCTCCAAAGAAAAAGAACGGAACCCTTGTGGGATCACTTTGTGTCCGTCTGTATGTTTGTGAAGAGAAAAAAAACGTTATAAAGTTATATTAAAAGATTCTTTCTTACAACATTCGGCAGAAAATGTGGAAATATTATAATATGAACTGACTGTCTTAACTACCCTGCTATGTGTGGGATACAGCGTGCAACTAAAGTAAATCCTTTTACTCAAAGTCAATACAAGATATGTATAAATTCATTAGTGTGTCAAATGAATATTCATAACAAATACAAATGCTTTGTTCCAAAAATAAAAATAAGCAGTATGACATAATTATTAATTATAATTTTATTTTTACTGAGTGACAAATTTGCACCATCCGTCAGTCAGATGAAAGGAACACTAGAAGATTTCTTGAAATACCAACGAAAACGGGGAAAATCAGGACTTTTTGTTTTACAGTTCGCATAAACGAAGCTTCTGCTACGAGTAGTCTGACTGTTAGTTTATTCCTAATAGGCAAACACCTATATATCGCGTGATTCCCCTACGATACCACCACTAGTACAAACAATGTCACGTAAAGAGAACATTTATTGTAACTAATCGAGTATAACTCGTGAATATTAAACATTATTTACTTTATTCTAGTAATTTCACAAAAAAAAAACCGGCCAAGTGCGAGTCATTATCTATAAAAACGCAGCGATTTGCTTTGTCAGAGCAATAAAACAAAGGGAATCATTCCTCCGAGTGGGAACCGAACCCAACACCTACATAGCTTCGATTTACAACAATTTTTATAATTCTTACAAGCGACACCTGAAAATAGCTCATAACTTATTCCTTATAACTTAAAGTATCAGTTTCTAAGTACGTCGAGCTTTTTCCACAAAGCTCTAGCAAGGCTCTCAACACTTCCATACTTCTCTCAAAGATATTAATACTTTGATGAGTTATGAAGAACTTTTCAATATGTACCTGTAATCAATTTTAATTATAATTCGGCTAATAGGTTATTTTATGTATTGCGCGTTAGACTTTTCCTCTTTTTGCCTCTGTCACGCCTTATCTCGCATAAGGTAACAGGAAATACAAAGAAAGTAGGTAAGGTCTAGTGTCAATACAGATACAAATACTCCGTTCTATGTTTTGTACTTTAGATTCGAAACAATGCGTGTTAAGTGATGAAACTCTTGAAATACCTCTAGATTTATAATCTTTGAAATAAGAATCTAAAACATACTGGCCACTCTTAGCAGAATTATGGAAATCTTTATTTGATTAATTCAATATGTCAAGAAATCGAAAAATATTACCTTTGTAAAAAAAATAAAACCTTTTTATTTAAAATTTACGTCCTTTTCAATATTCTCCCACTGCGCTTTTATATTTTTTCGCTATCATGAGTAGGTATATTTATTGGATAGATCTTGAAACAAAAAAAAAGAGGCCTAGAGTAATGTGAATTTGCCCACATGTGTGTATGTCCATGCTATGAAGCTAATATTTTTGACCTTCTCTTTCAATGCAGACACAGCTGTGTAGAGAAGTATACTAACATAATATCAAGTAAATAAAAACACACAAAATACAGAAGGTAACAAAGAATAAAACAGAACACGGACGATCAATGTCCGTAGTGCTTTGTTATTGAATATTAATTAATTAAGAAATATATATATTTTTTGCTTCACGTTGTAAATGCATATTATATCTAGGATAGGTCGGCTAAGGTAAGCTAATGTAGATAGTCGACGACCTTCCTTCATTTTGCATTTCTAACCTCAGGGTTGAGGCGTCAAAGAGTAATTATAGAGGGGTGTAGATGTGGTAGAGCGGTTAGGTGATAATATTAGTACTCACCTAACAAGGACATCTGACGCCGATGTATATTCTAACACCTTAGTTCATTATTAAGATATACATGTAGTGCAGTTGTGATTGTGGATTTTATTTTCGAATTATAATAATTTGAAAATATTATATTGAAAAAAAATGTTTCTTCACTGTGATAAGCACGACGTTAAGTTACACTAAGTTCTTTGAAAAGAAAGTCAGGAACGATGTGTAACGATTAACACTATGCTCCATCTGCCTACCCTGCTTTGTACGGGATACTAAAAAAATTGCGTGAAACTAAAAAAATATTCTTCTCTCTGTCTATCTCTGTTGTGCTATATGCGGTATGCAGATTGAAGTAAATATTATACTCGTATTATAATATAATATATTTATTACAGTCTAGTCAAAGCAGGCAAAGCCGCGAGCGGGACTCTATTATAAGATAAAATAAAGTTCAAAAATGATAATTTCATATTTATCTATTTTCTCGGAAAATATAAATTCCCACGAGCTCTGTTACGATGAATTTATACATTTCAGGCAAAGTTTCGTCCCGCTTTGCATCCCGCGGGAACAGTTCTTACCTAAATGAATATTTACTTTAAATACTCTTGTTTGCTTCTTTATTGTTTACAGTGTGTCTCTAGATATCAAGTGTTGAGTGGCGGAAGGTATCCGACTCGTTACTGCAGCGAGAAAATGAAAACATTAAACATTTAATTCCCCGGAGTGGTAGCTAGCTAGCTTTTACCTGCGGCTTCGTCCTAACTATAACGAAATAACTAAGAGTTGTGTTTGATTGTTAACAAAATTGAACGTAGATCATCTAGAATAGTACATCCTCTGTTGTACCATTAGGTACAGAACAAATAGCGATAGCGAAGTCGGGGAACTCTAATTCGAGAAAACGATTATGAAGTCTTACTCTACTTTCGAACTTTCTATACGAACTTTTACAAAGTTTACAAACTTGTTAGGCTTATTGACTTAGATGCAAAAATAAAGGACAAAATATTGTGCTTTCAAAAATCTCTTTATAAACAACATTTTTTGTAAACGTACAAATGTAGGAAGTGTCTAATATCAGTCTAATAATTGACAGAAAAATATATAAAAAACCTCAGCTCTAACTAGATCGGAAAACTATTGTTTATATTTGTATGCTGGAACATGCTAATCTCAGGAACTATTAGTACGATTTAAAAAATAAATTGGTGTTGGACGGTTCATTTATTAAGATCACGTTATAATAAAAAAGGAGTTGAAACAAAAATAAAAAAAACGAGCGCTCTTGAAAGCTCGACAGTCAAAACTAGATAAGAACCAAATATTATGAACTTTCAAAGATTTAAAAAAGATCTGCGACAGCAGATGTTTATCTCCTAAAGACAACCCACAGTTACAAATTTAATCTTTTACAAATTACAAGAAAATATTTTATATATTTTTGAAACTATTTAATATAATACAATTAAGAAGAATAAGCGTACCAACAATACCTATTAACTATACTCATATTAAAACGCTCAATAATCTCAAGAAGCAAAGCCGAAGGCAACCATTAGTATAAGTATAATAACATAAACTTCGATTTAAAAGTGGGTTAGTAACAATATATATGTATATTACATATAACTATTTCGTGCCGAGTTTTAAAACAACTTGACAGTACGACCGCGTCTAAAATATTCATAGAAAATCGGAAATCGGCAACAAAATGACGATTTTATAGTCACATTATAAATATATAGTGTTTTACTATTTTAGATTCGCAGCTTTAAATAGAAACGGATTTTCTTTAGCCGTAGCTTGGTACTTGGTATGTATAGGATCAACAAGATCATGATTGTAAGTCAACTGAAACAATTAATAAAAGTTGACACATTTACTCGTACTATGCAAACAAAAAAAAATTAGATTTTGATTAAGAAAAAAGTTCTGATTTTGGAAAGAGAAGATCAGTGTAAATGGTAAGATATTAGAACAAATGAATGACGCGGTATGTTCAGCAGAGATGGAAGATACGAGATGGATGTGGAAAGGCGTATTGCTGCCGGTAACAGGGTAAAGTAGCCTTAGCTGCATTGATGAAACAGACATACCCCGCTGGAATAAAGCGCAAAGCTAAGCTTAATTAAATTAAAAATTATTTAAAGTTTTTTCTATTAATACCTGTTATAATGTATAACTGACATTTATTAACTAACAAAATAAAATGAAAGATTGTTCACTTATTACATACTTGACAAATTTAGAATAAAATACGCTCCGTGTCTAATATTATATCATAATATGTAAGCAAGCCCACATCCGAAAGTCAGAAGTGGATATTTTTAATTGGTAGGTACTTTATCTTCTGTCACTAAGAAAACCTTTTGAATACTGCAAGATACACCGTCCCTTGCTTTCTCAAGGCTGCGGTTTGCTTCGTTACTTGAGCTAAGAAACGAAATATATCTAATATTTCAATTCTCAATGCGAATGCGAAATGAACCTTTTACATTAACACTGTCACAGTTGTACCTCTGCACCTATTGAATAATATGTTTACTATATATGTACATATTATGTAAGTTTGTATTACAACCAATCTATAAAAGCGAATTATATCGCTAGCAATGTGTTCCCTCTGTCCACTCTGCTATTTGCGAGCTATAGCAAACATACTGGACAACCAGCCTTACTTGGACTGTGCGTCGTAGAATCGCTTTGAATTCAGCTGAGTTAAGAGAGTACGTTATTTTTGCAGCTACTTTACAAGCTATTTAAAGATAAAGCTTCTTTGGCGACGTGTAGCTTACGTTTTAGAAAACTTAAGCTACTTATTCTGTGGATGGAATACGTATGTTTACTGTAAGCAAAAGTAACCAGTGAACGTGTGCGACTGCAAACGCGATACATTGTGAGTTCGATTCCCATCTTGTTATTCGATGTTGGAAATGACATACGAGTATATGATAATCAATTTTTGTTTGCCCTGGTAACAACGCATGGCTGGTAATCATAACGATTATGGATTCCATTCCCATTCGCAGAAATAAGTTATTTTCATTCCCTTCCGCCTCGAAAACAAGCAGAAACTGGGGAACAATGTCTTAACACAAGGTTCCTCTCTTCTTTTCCTTCCATCATCTATATAATATATGTACATGTAAAATTCTTCTCATTCTGATGGACTGACCGACAACGTACAAACAAAATTATTAGATATAAAAGGTAGGTTAGTAGGCATGTACATAGAACAGGGAGCGCAGGGGAGTATATAAGATGTTTAAACCGTAATCCCCCTGCGCGAACAATGTTTTGGACGACGAATGGCGTCCTATGTACATATATACCCCTTTATCCTATATCCAGGGTGTTTTATGAACAAACTCATCATACATATACCCTCATAATTCGAAAGGACAATAATGAAGCTGCTGTTTCTAATTTAAATTTCAAATGAATCACTTATATTATAAGCATTTAATTTAAATAAGAAAAGGTTTTATTATATTGTCCTAAAGTTACTAACCGTAATGAACTCAATGGAAGGTCTTTTAGCAATTTATATTATAAATTATATATCTATTATTTATATAATAGTTTATAATTTAAAACATACATGAATAACGCCGATACATATTATACATGTTGTATGTAAATCAGGCCCATTTTATTTAAATGACACAAGCGAACATTTACATATTTCATACAAAAACGAATAATTCACAAAATAAATCTGTTTCAGGCATTTTTCCACATATCAGGGTAGACAATAACTACCTAGTACTTGGACACTCTAACACTAAATGCAGCACTTATGCAGCTAAATTATATTCTTATTAGCTTCACTATGTATCCTGCACTATGTAAGCACGCAGGGTAGGCAAAGGGAACCGGGGGATCTAATGTTAAGATACTCCATCTCCATTAAGACACTTCCTTTTCCCACTTTAAATTAAAATGAAAGGTATTCTGCGTTGAAAATAATATTTTTGGTATATTTCATATGAAAACACAATGATTATTATATTTGGTTCAACGTTTACGTATACATTTTATAAACATTGCAGATTATTTAAATTACTAATTTAAATTATAAAATTATTTAATTATTTTTACTTGTAATACTTAAATATATAATTTATAAAAAAAACACAAGTGCTGTGAATTTGACTTGAGACAGTGCCTACGGTAGTGGAATGTCCATTTATAACTAGTGATTATACAAAATTTAAACAAAAATATAAACAAAATAAAAAACTACATTTAAGTGTGTAATGTGTGAAACCTATGAAAAATGAATACAGTACAGAGCACGGGCGGGGGGCACGGACCCATCAAGAAGGATCACAAACATGAGGTAAGGATCGTTTTATGATCATTTTTCAGCTTTTTTTCCGCCACTTAAAGTGCAATGTCTCGAAAATAAAACGGTGCTTGGGAATTTTCTTTTCCCTCTGCCTACCCTGTTACCCTGCTACCCTTCTATATGCGAGATACAGCGGAAAGCTAAGAAAATAATACTAATATATAAAAACAAATAATAACTTCGTAACAAGTACCAAACTGATGGTATAAAATTATATCAAATGAAATCAGCTTTACGCTGTATCCCGCACGCAGCAGGGTAGGCAGAGGGAACCTCATGTTAAGACACTCTGTTCCCCACGTTCCGCCGTATCGTAGGGTCCTATTATTACCACAGACTTCAATTCTTTCCAATATTAAAATAGAATGATACCTAGATTGATCAAAATATTTCAATTTATTTTATATTACACAAATCAGTTTTATAATTATATTCCTTTTTATTTTATAAAATCTTCATTAATCATTGAGTACAAACGTGTTTTTAACCTACTATCATTCATGTAAATACTTTAAACTTAATTCTTAAGCTAAGTAACATAAACTAAGCCGAGTTTCATACACAATACACAATATCCGCCGCAGGCACCGTCGTCATGACACCGTTGAGGTCGTCATGACACCATGGAACAAGACAGACGCTTCAGCTGCACCACGACGGCTTTTTAACTTCTTCATTTAACCAAAAACCATTATATATTTTTTTTCTCTGTTAATTTTGACACAATTTCCAATTAATAAAATGAAGTTGCTATTAATTATTCGCTGTACAGACACAATCACTCCTCGGTGTCCAGAGAAAATATAACATTAGTTATGAATATTACTTATTTATTTTAACATTATAAAGGTAAAGAGTTTTGTTGGTCGATTCCGATATTACCAGACGATTTTACAGTCACTCTTGTAAATTAAGTAGTTTTTTTGGTATTTTTGTTACAAAAGTGGCTTGAAATCCTACTCGTGAGAATTTTTGAATACTAAAAAAAAATGTAAAATAAAATAAATTGTCATAAATATATTTAATATTTAGAATTCACATCAAAACCAATAACCACATAAAACAATTAAATCTTCGTTATAATGAGTCACGCGCACATTTTTGTTACCGATATATAAAAAAAAGTTAGGTCGAGGACAAAGAATCTGGTTTTAATTTTTTCCTATCAAAAGAAACTGAAATATAAAACATTAAAGTACGGTTTTTTTTTAATGGCAAGACAAGGCAAACGAGCGTTCGGGTCACCTGATGGTAAGTGGTTACCGCCGCCGCCGGCCCCGTGCAACACCAGAGGAGCTACAGGTGCGTTGCCGGCCGATAAGGTGGTAACAGACGCGCTTCTTAAAGGTACCCATGTCATATCGATCTGCAAGCACTGCCATATCTCCCGTAATTGAACATATCAGCCGTCGCGTGATGTCAGGCAGCGACTGGGCGAAGGAACGCAAATTTAAAAAGGCAGTGGAACTTTATAACGCCGAAACTTCGGAAACCCTGACGCGATTTTGATGAAACAGAAAATACCATTATTTGCACGAGTACGCCCATAAAATGCAGTAACTGTTATGATAAAATTTGATATGTTTTAGTGATTCATTCCGTTATATTAATGTTTATCGCAGGTACCGGAATGCTTGAAATAGGCGCGCGCGCATGATAACCTGTAACAAGGATTTTTCGTTAACATTTTTATTACATATCGTTAATATGCATACATTATATTGCCATATAAATTATTTCTAAGTAATTTCTAGTGTAGATAAAAAATAATTAACTTATTGTAAGTATGTAAGAATGTGGTATATGCGTGAAGTAGGCACGGAGCGCCAATCTTTAGCCCAACCAACCCAAACAAACTGGATGGTGTTCGCAAATCTAAGCCACAAATCGACATCGATTGGCCTTGGGGCTTGTTGAAAGCCAATGTTGAATACGTCTGAATCGGCAATTCTGTAGGTATAACAGGAATCCGTTGGTAATTAAATGATGATTGATCGGTTATCGGCTAAAGGGTATGAAAAATAGATGTTAGCTAATTCTCAGACCTACTCAGCCGTTTCGGAGGAGCGGTCGCCTTGACGCCGTGGTTTGCGTGTGTCTGTAAGCCAGACAGTTGCTGCAGCTGCACCTATACGGCATCTTAACTTCTACATTTCACCAAAAATCATTCGCTGTGAATACTCACTGGCATCTATTACTGAAGGTTCTGCCGGAAGTAGCGCACACAGGGTCGTACACAGCTGGACAAACGCATCCTCTCCTTGCTGCTGCTAGCGCGATGAGTAGAGACAGGATGACTAGAATATTATTTATATCTATAATAATGTTACAAAGCTAGTAGTTTTGTTGTTTGATTCTGATATTCTTAGGAACTACCAGATTTTTACCTTCACTAACTCACAAGGGGACCTTGGGAACCTAGTATTAAGACCCTTAAGAATACGAAACTACAGACACAAAAGGAAAAATCTCATACTAGTGCTAATTTTTGGTTTTGGTTAAGGCAAAAAGTTGTTAGCGACAAAATGTTGTTTACCGCGTACGCGATAGGTTGTGGATTCAATTTCTACTTAAGAGCATGGAACTATTTACATTATTCAAAATTATTATTACAAATTTGTCTGCGCAGGAGCACAATTGTATGACTGTAAACGCGACTGGTTGTGGGTTCGTTACCTACCCGAGTAAATAAGATATTTATTATTAAAACAAATAGAGAAAATAAAGTGTTTGATATATTATATATTAGATACCTAACTATAAAATACTATTAATTTCTAAGAATATGCTAAGAATAATATAATTGTACTTACGAAATAAGATCTTCATATTGTATTTTTATGATGTTTGTTTCGAGTATACAAGTCAACCAGCAGTCGCAGCTACAAGCGCTGTACTGTTCATTATAGCCGGCGTTTTATATATTAATACAATATTAAAACACTAGTGATAACTTGTGGTTTTGCTTCTTAATTTTTTTTTATTTTGCAGAATCAAATTTTTACCCGCATAGCAGAATAGAAAGAGGAAATCGTATTGTTAAGACACTTACTTCGTTCCTCAGCTTTCCCTGAAACTTCGACCTAACTCAACGCATATCTTTGTCAAAATTAAAAAATTGATCGACTTCAACCTTTTTACAAAACATATAAAAAATTTAAAAAGCATTTTTATTTTCTATGTGTGAAATGAGACATAAAAAATGTAATATTTACATATATATATGTGTGTGTGTGTGTGTGTAAATACTTATATACTTATATATAATATAGGATAGGATATACTTTATTCCCCTGAGAGGCAATCGAACTCAGAACTTGCGTAAGATTTTGTGCGGTGGCGCCAAGACACCCTTGTGTAATTCTATAAATATTATTATTAAAATTAAGTTAAAAAAAAAATATTAATTATTCTATATTTTTTTATATGAAATAATCAAACATCAATTTTCAAATATTGTATATGTAAATATAACACCTACATTACGAGGAAAATCATTTACCCGCCATTAGTGACGCGTACGTCTGTGAGACCGGGTGAATCGAAAACAATATATTTTTTTCACTTTGTTAACAATTTTTAAAAAATATATTAGAAATATGATAATCGTATTAGTTTTTAGATGTCTTTGACATAACTAAGTCTTAGGTCAAAGTCCCGGTCTTTGAGACCGGCGTCGTCAATAATGTACACAATGATGTAACAAATTTTAATAAAATATATTGGAATTCATATTAAAACTAACAACCATATACAGCAATTAAGTCGTCGTTGTAATTCTGTTCTATTAATGTCTGCGGCAGGGGCCGGAGTGCTTCAAAGAGGCGCGCGCGCATGTTAACCTGTAACAAGGATTTTTGTTAACATTTTTATCTTAATATAAGGTTGACGACCTCGTGGACGCCGTAGTGCAGCGTTAACTGTAGACAAGAGAGTTTTGAGTTTGATTTTCATAGATTCAATAGAATGAATTATTTTAACTTCTTCGCTCTCTAAAATTAAGCGATGCATGGGTAACCATCGTTATAATCCGACGTTACGCCACTGCACTCCGACAGCATATGAACTTCTCGATTGGATCAAAAAATATTCTATAAAGTTAGGTCACTTTTCTAAATACTAACAGGCATCGGTTACTGAAGGTTCTCCCGGAAGTAGAGCACACGGGGCTGTAGTTGTATGGACAGGCGCATAGTTCCCTTGCTGTCGCGAAGGCGAAGAGTAGGCTCATTATTACTAGAGACAATAAATATTATTAATAATTTACATATTTTGAGTACTTACCTAATTAAGTAGACTTAATGTCAAGGCTTTAGCTTTTCTTTATAAAAAAAACAAAAAGTAGTAATAGCAAATTCACACTCTCTCTAAAAAATCGAGATAGTAAATATTTTTTTTTTTTTTTTTTTATGGGAGAGGACAAGGCAAACGAGCGTTCGGGTCACCTGATGGTAAGTGATCACCGCCGCCCACGACCCCATGCAACACCAGAGGAGCCACAGGTGCGTTGCCAGCCTTTAAGGTGGAGATGAAGGGCACCGGGGCCCGGCATTACCTAATGCGAAACGCAGTGGCAAGGGCCACTACTTCACGCTGGTTTAAGATGCCGGGGGTGGTATTAAATCCGGTCGAGTCTGCCCATGCGTGTTGCCATTACTGGCGACGAGACTCTTCCACACGTACTTTAGTCGCCTCTTACGACACCGACAGTACCAGGGTGATCCTATTCTAAGCCGGGGCCACACGGCTGAAAAATAAATTCCACAATTTAATATTTAGGCTTTTACTTACTTACTGGAAGACTGCTCCGTCTTCTAACTTCAGCTACGTCAACCATTGCGTGCTGAGTCACGGAACATTACGAAATATAATTTTACTTACGAAATAAGATCTTCATGTTGTATCCTTATGTACGTACTCGGATGTACCTTTGTAGAAGACAATCAGCAATCGCAATTGCGAACTCAGTACTGCAATGATACAGGCGACGTTGTATCTATTAATATAACTTCTATAGCACTAGTGATGTCTTGTGATTTTGAATGCATTCAAGAGGAGGAAACGGAACCTTTAACTTTATAAGATCACTTTGTGAAAATTTGAAGTTCAGTAATTTAAAAAAATTAAAGCATTTATACTTCGTATCGGCATGCATTTCTGAAATTGGTGCGGAACCCTTGGTATGCGACTCCGACTCGCATTTGACCGCTTTAAATTTATCAAAGCGTAGCAGTACCCGAGAAGGAATCGAAGCCACAACCGACGTGTATACTATGAAACTTTGTACCTTGGCTCCACGATGACCTCATGTAATTTTACATAATTATATTATTATTAAAATAATAAGTTAAAAACACATACACAATTTTTTATCTTTGTATATTAAATAATCTAATAGTAATTTTCAAATACTATTTATGTAAATATTACACCTGCATTAAGAGGAAAATTGTTGAGGATATAAAACGAGTTAATCGGTATTCCCCGTTACCATAACAAAGTTTATTACATCGAGCATATTAGTTGTGACAGCTAATTAAACAATACTCGTGGGTGCAGAGGAGTGCGGGCCGTCGTGGCGCAGTGGCACAACTCATGACTGTGCCCGCGACGCCTGTGTGTTCGATTCCCACTCAAGTCAAGTCTCAAGAGAGACAAGGCGTGGCCTTGAGTTTCGTAATTCGATACAGAGGAAGTAGTTTGCTTGGCTGGATATAATTGATAAATACTTTAATACGTCGCTGTTAATTAGTTCAGTGATTTTGTTATCATGGGTTTTGCCATCCAACAAATATTAACGAGATGTAGACTCAATAAAAAAAGTTTTAAATAAACAGGTAAATTTTATTCGTTCTCTTTTCTTGTTACCAAGCGCGACATCTAAATTATGTTATTTCATAATTTTTTTAGACAAAAATATATTTTTTATTCCAACAAGCAGTTCCTGAGCTTGGCGCGTTATCATATATATAAGCTTTATCATATTAGTATAGAAGTATATCTTGTTCTAAAAATCATACTTTAAATAAACCTCTTTGAATAGAGCAAAGAAATTTTTACTTAATTTTACAGAAATTACTACTTAATTGTACATATAAAAAAAATTAAAATAGGTTTACTCTGTATCCCACACAACGGATAGGTAGAGGGAACCTGGTGTAAACACTTCGTTCTGCACTTTCCGCCGAATTCTGAGGGTAATGTATCTTAAAAAAAAGGAAAGCGAGAGGCATTGCATGTTGACTGGCGGAACTGAACGCCGCACTTTGCCTCGACACCAGAAACAAAGTGCGATTAAATAAATATTTCTTTTCGAGTGGGGATCGAACCCACAACCAGTCGATTTTATATACTGAGCTAAATTAATATCTGATACATCAATAGTTTCCGCTGTATTCTGTGTACCGTTATAGTGTAACCTGTCACTAAACTAAATTTATTGTTTGCTGACTACATACTAGTGCGAGTCGAGTAGTATACGAGTAGGAGTACATGTCTCTAAAGCCCATTGCACATTGCAGGCCGTTCTCTCGTTACTAAGTGACTTGGATAGACTTGGGCTACCACGTAAGGAGGGTAGAATAAAAAATGGTGTTTTCCATTTTACATTAAAAAATCCACGCAGACAAAGTTGCGGGCGAAGGTTAACTCTTGTTCTTTGCTAAATGGCTCTTAATAGTTTTATTACGTCGCATTATGGAATTAAGTTGCCGCGTTTCGGTATATCTAAGACATTAGAGATCCTTATGTAAATTATAGTACAACGGCGTCGTTGTGGTACAATGGGACAGTATTTAGCTATATATAATGGTTGCGGGTTTTAATATGATTGGAAGACAGACAACGGACAACGGACTACAGATAATGGATAACGGATAACTGATCGAGGATTGAGGACGTCGTACCGCATTCAATTCCGCCTCTCAACACGCAATGCCATGAAAATTGAACTGAATATGTGAACACAGTCAAACCGGTCAAGTGCGAGTCAGACTCACTGGAAGGTACAATATAAAAAAATTGACAGGAAAAATCGTAAAATATTGTAGTAATTGCATATTGTGTATTGTATATTATACTAATAGCTTAGAGGCAAATTATAATCGCATTACTTTTATTATAAAAATTGGTTTCTTATACTATACTAGCCTTCGCCTCAAGCCTTCCTCGCTCGCTTAAACTTCCGCTTTTCGCTTAACTTTCCGTACCTCAAAAAGAAAAAAACCGAACCTTAATTGGATTATTTTGTGCAGGCTTATGGATCCTTGAAGCACAGAAAAAATCTCACTTCTAAGACAACACAATAAAAAAATACGAGCTTTTAAGCATCCGATTTCACAACACAATCAATCATCACTAACTTGAATTTCATACAAATAATATATAGATAATAAAAGCATACCCGCAAACTTAAGTTTGTTTTTTTTTAAAGTACTTTAACCTGAAATTGGTATGGAAACCGCGGTGGGCGAAACTGACTCCAAGCCAAGGTACATGAAACCTTTGCATTCATTGTAGCATATCTGGGATTTTGATCTACCTATAAGCTATATTACTGTAAAGTTTCATCTAAATCTGAAATGGAACAAACATTCACTTATCCTCACAAGCTTTCACATTTACAGGCAAAATAAAAACAGTGATAACAAAAAGTCTATAAATTAAAAGGATTTTAACTACAACAAGAACAATAACTCGTAGTGTGTGACTTGCCATGTGTATAATTTAAGCGTATTTTTCTTATTAGCATGCTTAGAGATACACAGAAAATGCTATTCGTTTCATTGTTTAATAATTAAGTATGGAGAAGCCTCTGATGACCTTCGAAAATGCAATATTGAGGATTTTGGAGGAAGGTTTTTTAGGATACTCCAGAGAGCAGGTGTATGGCGGTCCCATCCCCTTGGATGCTAGAAAAGAATACTGACTGACTTATTAAGGAAAATATGTCTCAAACGAAAATAAAAATGATATCCTTTTTATATGAACTATTTTCGACAGCACAGTATACAAGGTATACAAGTATTTGTATTTCTGCAATGCAGATGTCATTAAACAGTAGCGTTATGTATCCTTGTTTATAATAACACTGTAATTTCATGCAAATTCAATTTTACTGGAGCTGCACGTTTAATGTTTACTTTAATTTTGTTAGTACAATATAGTGAGGCCGCCGTGGCACAGCGTTTGAATATAAGTGCTACGATTAGCAGTTTGATTTCCACTCAGATATATCTATCAATTATTTTGATTTCCTCGCAGTGGCACAACAGACACTCAAAAATCGGGTGGAAAGAGGGAATATTAGAGCGTTTGATTACTCGGTCAGTTCTACCTGCCGTAATTATGTAATAAAAAAGGACTCTTAAAGTGCAGGGAAATTTTACAGTTAATGATAATTTGCCAATGGTTCAGTACATCCACGTACAATAATAAACGAATAATAGGTTTTTTAGCTTGACGCTGATTTCTGCATTTATCAGAATGATATCAAAGTGTCTAAGCACTAAGTTCCGTATGATTTAGCGCTTAAACTCTCCATTTTCCAGATTTGGAAAATGGAGACTTTAAGGATCTTCATGGATGGACAAATCCATGGTCCATGGTTCATGGTTTTTCTTTTTGTCTAATTTCGATGCAAGAAAATGAAAATTATGACGAGTGGACTTCTCTCTTCCTCGAGTGAGAATTCAACTTGCTAACGCTTACAGCGAAAAGCAGTTCCGCTACGCCACACAGCCTCAAATTAAAGTATTTCTCTGTTTTTTTTTCTCTAAAACGTAAAAGTTGCCAGGATATAAAAATACTTTGTAGAACATTCAAATTAACGTGAAAAGTTTTGTAAAAATATGTAACTTTATCTACAAAATTTTCTCACATACTTGTACATTATTAAATAAGTAAACAGAAACTGTCAACTACTGTACTACAGACATTACGTCACACGTTCAAGCAGACACTTGCTAAATGCAACACGATGGCTCTATATTAGTTATTTTTTCCACGTTTTACGTTCCATTTAATTTGCTCTCAAAATTATACAGGAAACTAATCGCAATTTCGCTTGGGAAGTTTAAGACATTAAATGAAAAAAACTTTTTTTCCCGTTCCCGCTAGAATTTTGCTTAATCCTCTATCGGCGCTCCCCTAAACTCCCTCACTTATCTACATGTTAAATTTAAACTTCCGAAGTCTGTGCTGTGTTCTTAGCTATTCGGCATCGGAACAATTTTTATATATGAAGATAACTCACTTAAACTTCATAATCAGTATTGAATTGGAACTCACAAGCATTACGTATGTTGTTGACCTGCAATAAATATGCATGAGCCTGCAGTGCTATTTAAATATCTCCGCTATGCTATTTGAGGTCATCAACAGCAAAGGCAGAGTGCGCTCAGTGCTAACATCCATTCTCTACTGAAGTTCAAGACATTATGTAGTGGTGAATGTATCTCAACTTTGCTTATCAGTTCGCATGGCTTTTAATATTCCACAAAAAGAAATGATGTTATTGTCGTTCTCCCTTTTTTTCTTCAACTTTTCAACTACTAACTTTTGTTATATATTGAGGACGTAAACTACTTTAGACTTAAGCGTGAGCTCCATGCTGTTCCGAATGTTCCGAATGCAATAGAGTAAACAGAGGTAACCAAGTTCCTTCATTTTCCATCAGTTTTGGAAATATTGTGTGTTAAGAGCAAGGAAACGAAAACAATTCATTTTCCCAAGTAGAAATAGAACCCACAACCGTCGCATTTACAATCAAGTTCTGTATAGCGACGGCCTCTATTCAATTTTTACTAAAGTAGACTAAAATTACTTAATTATATTCATAAAAATATTTAAACTTGTCGTTGAAAAGTTAGTAGAAACGGTATCGCTAGTTAAAAATACAAGCTTAACGAACAGCGTGGAGTTTGATGAAAGTGTTTTACGCTACCATTATTTTATTTTGTATTCGAGCACTCTTGTTTTATTTTGCTGGATCTGACAGCTTCAAATTGATTAGAATTCCAATTATTCAAGTATAAAAAAAGCTTCACGCGGTATCCCGCACACAGAAGGGTAGGCAGCGGGAACCTCGACACCAGACGAAGAAATGGAAATATAAATGAAAATAAATGTTTCACTTCCTGTAGTCGGGATCGAGTCCATCCATCATTCGTTTCCCACGCGCCGTTTAATTTTCGAGACATTGCTCGTCAAGTGACAGAACTCAAAGCCACGCTTTGTCCTGTTACTAGATCGAATAAATGAAAATGATGTAATCTCCCGTTTGGGAATCGAACTCAAATTACTGTACCTTAAACTGATTTTATAGTTAAATTTAAAATAGTATTATTCTTTACGACTAAAATGTTAGCTCTACCTACACTCTGCGTCTAGACTTTACGTTCTTAATGAAGCACAACATTACTTATTCATGATGGTTTTCCACTCGGTTAACTTAATTAAGCTCACTACTCCAAAAACAAAGCAACTACTAAAGGATATAACAAAAAACTTAGAAAAAGATAGATGTTGTGTTAAGCAGCGTAACTTAACCACGTGATTCAAAGAGCGCAGCTCGGATAGTGAAGACGCACATTTGTGTCGTCAGCCCCCGGCACTACTTCGAGCTCCTTGCCCTGTAACATGTTGGGTGCGACCCAATCATTCAATGAATGTTTCAATGAGTTTCTTGTAAACCAAGAAAACGAAAATATTTTGAATGTAGACTTGTATTGTGAAGCTAAACATGTTTTGTTGAGTGCGTTTATCTTAAGAACTGCAGTTTCACATCAAAAAAAAATATTTTATGCATCAGTATAGATTTTAGTTTTTGAAAATATTATGCTACATTTTCGCATGTGGCCACGTGAAGCTGCAGTTAAAAACTAGTTTAAACATAATATAAACATAAATTTACGAATTTTACTGAAAACTATAACCTGATATTGTTCTAAAATTGATGAATATAACGACGAACTAAAATATCTCACAACGAAAATTTACTTCAAAACTTATATTTTATTCGCGTAATATAAATGTATAAATGTAATAGTCCGTATATTCGCTATAATAATAATAATAAATAAATCGCTGCTGTTTTAATAATAAAAAAACTAAATTATTTCAAGAATAATATTTTTTTGAGCTTCATGCTGTACCCACATATAGCAGGTTAGGCAGAGGGAACCTAGGAAGCTAGTCTTAAGACTGCCGAAATCTAAAAGAATTGCGTGTTGAGTAGCGGAACTTACCGTAACACTAGATCCCTCTGCCTACCCTGCTCGTATGGGATACACGCGACGTGACGTGAAGCTGATTTAATATATTTTTTTAAATAAACTGTATATGACATTCTAAGTGTTAGTTTAGCTTCACGCAGTATCCTGTTCATACAGGATTTCATACAGGTTCACACAGTAGGCAGAAGGAACCAGGTAACTTGGTGGAAAAACACTCCATTTCCATTAAATCAAGTTAAGTTATATTGATGAATAATTCCACTTTTTTTCTTTTCAGGTAAGTAATCTATTTGGAGAGAGTGAGAAAGACCAATTTTATTAAGTGTATGGTAAGTATTCGTAGACCTCAACTCAAGGCGACGACATAATTAATCTTTCATTTATTTTGGTGACCGTTGCGTTTTCTTAAACGCAACGGTCACTTCCGTTGCCCACTTTTCGCCGAATTCTGAGGGCGTTGCGTGTTCGGTGGCGAAATTTTACACTGCAATAAATATAATTTAAATAAAATCTGCTTCAGTCTCCCACTCAATGCGAAGAAAAGGATAAGGATGTCTTTAAATTAGTCACTATCCTTACCAGGGATAAAACAAAGCAGTCCCACTGCGCCTGACCCTCGACGAAAGTAAACGCTAAAAAATAAGCGAAATATATAAATGAAAATAATCTATAGCACCAATTGAGAATCAAAAAAAATATAATAATATATTATTTAATATTAATTTTACAAAAAATATTTATTTATTATAAGCAAGTGAAATATCCAATTTTAATTGTGGATATCAAAGGAGTGTCAAGAATAAAGCTCTACTAGCAAAGCTCTTTGAATTTCACACTGAAAATGATGAAGATTCTCCTCTCGAGGGCGTTTGAGTGCCCTACAGTTATTAAGTACCGTTGAAATATAAATTCTTTACATCAGCTTATTTTATTATTTCTGTTACAAGCATTTGCGTTGTAAAAAACTTAAAATATTATCATTGGGTATATTTTTTTTAGTTTAATACTTTCCTTTTATTTTTACTTTTTTTATATTATATTTATTTTTCATATATATATGTGTATTTTTCTATTCCTAAATTACTTTTCTTCACTACATTTTAAAAGAATTAATATGTAGAATTTGCGATTTCTCATTTGATTTATGATTTGATTCATGGAACATATTGCTTACGCTTTTTGAAATATACGAGTACTTCTGACTTTTAATATTGAGTTTTTATAAATGAATGATATAACTAAGTTGAAAAGTACCATGAGGTAATTTTGTGACTGCGTCCAAGATTTAAGTAACTTTATTTTAGCTTCACGCAGTAGCACGCATATGGTAGTGATTTTTTACACGTCACCAAGGAAGGGTTATCTCCTCTTCATACATGCCTGCCCGGTATCGATATTGTGCACTCGAAGGTAAGCCGAGGTCTCACCCTGCCTCTTCTACTCTAAAAGATAATATTTTCTGACTACTCTCTGGTTCATTTTACATTGAGATGTCGATAGTTGGTTAATTTGCATACACAGCGCTGTAGCTAAGTAAACTAAACTTCAGACGCCACGAATACTAATATCTAAAGTATATTTTAACTTACAAGCTACACTTCAGCTAAGTCAAATAAATTGTAACATAGTTAAAGTAACTATAAGTTACGTGGTTGTGGGTTATATCAACTAGGCTGTTTTATTCAGTACCTGCTCGTCCGATAGAGAGATTCGTTTGTTGAGTAGCGGAACTCAATCGCTTTTTGCCTTATAACCAGACCGAGAAAATGAATAAATGAAAATGATCTCAGAGGGAGAATTAAACTCACACCGTCGTAATGAATCTTCATCAACCGTCTTAGTTAATTTCTTTCGTCGGTGAATTCGAAGACGATGCATTATTTATTATTTCAGTTGACGCTAATTTATTTTTTATTATTATTATTTTTAAAATAAACATTATTTTTCAAGCTATTAAATATAGGGTTTCGTTACATACGACAATAAAATACAAATTTAGTCATTAGTGACGTATATTATTCAATTTATTCAATCAATAGAATTATATAATTTTCAGAATGTCAGTTTTTTTGTGGCCATTTCTTCAGTACAGAAGGTATAGCCTTATATGTAACTAAGTATAAATGCGTCGGGCTGTGCGTGCTAATAAATAATCTAAATACTAAACATAGTAATTTCCAAGCTGTATCCAATAAATTTCACAGGCATTCGAGCTATGTACGTTAATAAAACTCAAATTAAGCTAAAGTTACATAATTTAATCCATTTACTCAATGAAATTGTGTTATAAATCGTCAATATTTATAGCCTAAGCGTTAGTTCCAGTGACAGTAGTAGTGGTAGTGACATACATTATGATCTCTGGATAGACTCGAACTGTCCAACAAGTAACAACAGCGAGGCAAAGTTACACTATGAAGAGAAACTTGTTTAATTTTTTTGTTAATCAAGAATTTAATAAAAATAATATTTGATTTAAAAATTAAGCAAAAAGAACACTAAGTATAAGCAAAAAGAACACTAAGTACTAGATACTAATACAGTACAGCGTTAGGCTAAAAGAAAAAAGTATTAATAGTTTTCACTTTACTCTATATCCCGCATATAAGGGAGAAGGGGAGAACCTACGAGTTTAGGCACTCTGTTTCTCACTTTGTTCAATTTGCCCTCGAGAGAGTGAAATCTTTGATACTTTCATTGATTCGCTCTGATAACGAATATAAATCCACATTAATATTTATTTTTCATACTTCATTAAAGATTCCACGAATACAAAATTTAATTTTTTTTTCTTTGGTATGTTTTAACCATATTACGTTTTTCTCCTCCCGTTAAACCAAAGCAATTGTATATTATTGAATTAAATTATAATTACAGAACGGATGTTTGGACGCGAGCCAGCCGTTCTCCAGCTCTAATGAACAAAATTTTATTGTGTCAAAAATATAATGACCCGAGCTCGACTGAATGACCTTACGCAAAATGTATTCCTTAATATTGTAGAGAAAAAAAAAGGACATAAATAAGGAAAATAAATATATAATTTAATGAAAATCCAATCCATAAATGTCGTATTTAAAGACAATTATTAGTTATTACGTTAATGATAGAGTTGTGATACTCAAATTCACGCTTCGTCTACCAGAGCGAAAAATTACACCGAGAAAAAATTGAACCCATTACCACGATGACCTAAATTATACTAAAACCTAACGCTTTATTTCAAACTATATTTTAGTCATACAAAATATATATAGAGTAGTTTAAAGATTTACCGCTTACAAGTGCTCCATATATTCTTGAAACGTTATTACGCAAAGTAGTTACATATATCAGTGACTGTTCCACGTATTTACTACAGCCGCTATCGAATTTAATATTTTACGGCAGTGAATCAAGTAAAGAGCTTAATTAAGTAAAGTTTCATAAAAAGTTGCACAGTCGCTCAGAGTCACAAACGTAAGACTGTAAGCGCGACGGTTGTGGGTTCCATTCCCACTTATAATGCTAATATATTAAACGGCGTTGAATTCGGCGTGGGTGCCGGAATGGGAACGGAGTGTCTTTCTCCTGAACCTCCAGGTTCTAAGCTTCCCTCTGCATAGTCTGCAACGTGCAGGATATGACGTGAAGTTGTATTAATTGAAGTAAGTTATTATTCCTAAGGTAATATAATATCGGATCGTGATATACCGAAAATATGTTAATCTGTCTAGTTTCACACTAGTTTCTAATACAATAAAGTATGGGGTTAAGTTCCGCCACCTGACATGCAATATCTCGAACTCGAACGAGCGAAGCGAAAAGTGGAGAGAGGACTAAGCTGACATTGATACAATAGCCGAGCTGGATTAATACATATATTGGTTTTGTCTTTGTTAGTGCAAATTGTATAGAAGCATAGAATAGTATAGAATATTATACTCGTATACTGTGTACAATGTACTCGTAAACCGATGGTAATAATAGTCACTTAGCTGCATACATTACATAATAAACGCGGCGGTGAGTTTCGCCACTCAATATACAATGTTTCAAAATATGAGCAGTAAGTAGGGAACCGAGTGTCTCAACTCTCTTTAGGTTATCTCGGCCAACCCTGCGATATGCGAGATGCAGTTGTGAAGGTAGATGAATAAATATTTCTCTAGTATTTTACAATCATATATTTTCGAGAAGACAAAGAGACACTTAGATTAGTTCATTACCCTGAATGGGGATCGAACATGCAACCATTGAGATGCGATTCAAACCCACAACTATTACATTTAGATAGATACGAGTACATGACAAGTGTAGAACGTGTGTCGTATTACTTCATGTTTTACACAATATATGTAAGCCGACGTGGTTTAGAAACACAAAAGTGCGACAATAAACATGACGGTTTTGGGTTCAATTCGTTGGGTTGCACCACTCAACACATAATGCTTTAAGTATTAACTAGAAGAGGTAAGAAATGAAAGTGTTGTAATGGGAACAAAGTGTCTTAACACTAGGTTCCTAGTTTCTCACTATCTACATTGCTAAGTGTATACAGCGTGAAGCTTAAAAATAAACAAAATATAAAATATAATGTTTCTTCATAGCATTTAAAGCGTTTTAAACCTTATTTCTTGAAATAAATTTTTATGCACTAGCATTTAAGTCTAATTCGCATTTTTCGGAGAATTTCGAATTATTTTTTTTAGTTTGAAGCGTCCGTTTGCATCAAAAAGAGTGTAATGAAAACATTTATGAAATGATCACAGTACATCATAAAATATTCTTTGAGTAATAAGTGTATAATAAATACCCTAAATATAATACAAATATAATAAAAGCCAGCGTATGTAATAGAATTAATGACATTCTTCTAAAAATAAATGAGATTTTGAACCAACAGCGTTATTTATTGTTTTTCTAACAATAACCTGCTCCACGACGGCCTCGTAACCCAATTTATAATAATAAATCTTTTTAATTTTCCAAAGTATATATTGAAATAAGTTTTTTGTTTGTCGTCGACGGAAAGCTCTACAGAAATGAAGTGGAAACTCGTTAGCCAATTTTTTAATTTGTATTCAAATTTATTATTTTCTAGCGATTTTGCTTAAAATGAGTTTAATATTGTTTTGTTAAAAAATATACTTTTAAAAAAGATCTACTAGTGTTAAGACACTCCGTTTACTAATTACTGCAAAATTTTCGAGACATCAGGTTTAAGTCGCGCTTAGTTTTATTACCACAACTAGGAAATGAATCCATGTCCCGATTGACTACAACGGTCTCGCCTTATTCTTTATTTTATTTTATTTTATTTACTATTGCATATTGACTTATTGAAAATAAATTTATGAATTTCAAAGCGTTTAGGTATCAGCTTAATATTTTAAGCTCTATACAGAGCGGACGCCATTCTAGTTTGTCTTAACTCTAGGTGGACACTTAAATTATTATGTATACTAAATTCAAACTCACGTACTACGCCTACACGTGTACTGAAAACTGCTATAAATATTTATTTTATATTTTTATTCATGTAAGGTTTATTATTCTTCACGTTTTTTAGACTGTAGCCTACATATTGCAGGGTAGTTAGAGTGAATATATTGTTAAAACTTTCCGTTCCCCAGGCCCCGCAAATTTTTTGAGATATTGCGTGGCAGAACTGAATGCCATGTTTTGTCATGTTGATCCCGAGTGTGAATCAAATCCACAATCATCGCATCAAAATCTACATAGAGAGAATAAAATCCCCCCCTCTTTATTCCCTATGCATACCCTTCCATATGCGAGATATAGCGTGACGCTGTTTTATGGTTATATTATATATATTTTTTACAAATATTTTTCCTAGAAGGTCTAAATGACTGATTTTGTTACCCTCTCACGCTTCGTCGAAGTAAAATAAGAATATTTATAAATATATCGTATAAGGGTATATATGTGCAGGAGACACGTACTGCCTCCGGTTACTTGAATGTACGTCATCGTATTATTTATCGTGCGTTTATCTTCATAACTTCATTATTATGGTCCATAAAATTTTATTATATTTGAATTAAATTTATAATTAATATCTATGAATTAAATAGAAATTCAATCCGAACACTAGGTCTCCTGTGCTTTGCGTAACGATGAAGAGATAAGTGAAGACTTCTTACAAGTTTACTACTCAAATACTTTCAAGGAGTGGCGCAGTGAGACAGAGCTTAACTGTAAACGCGACAGTTGTAGATTCAATCTCACTCACAACAAGTCTTAAAATATGGTTCCCTTTACCTACCCGACTATATACTATATGTATATATAAAAAAATAAAACTTATCTAACACAATAGGTAAAATGGTATAACTTAAGACGCATTGTCATCCAAATCCAAAATGTATACAGAATTTCAAGTCAATCGGTAGAAGATAACGGGATTAAAATTCAGCAAGATTGGATCATACATGCGAGTAAGAAAGCAAACGGTATTATATAATATATTTTAAGAAATAATATAATAGTGACCACAAAACACAGATATCCTAAGTTTGGAAATCTATTCAAAGAGAGACAAGATATCTTGAAATAATATTATTAAAATCTATATCATACCAATAAATCTTACTTACATTAATTTATATTTTATATACATGATTATAAATGAAAAGAAGGAGCGGTGTTGGCACATTGGCCCATTGTATGAGTGTGCTACGATCGTGGGTTCAATTCCTAGTCGGGAGGATAAATTATTTTTATTTCCTTACTTTAGTTTCAATAGTCAATACGCAATATCTCTAAAATTAGTTCAAGATGCGTCGGAGACGAAGTGTCCCAACTCTATTTTGTCTCTACCTATCCTAGTTGAGCTTTGTAAATTTTTATTTGTATCAGTTTTAATAACACTTATGTAATTCTTTCAGTTTCACGCTGTCCCCCACACAGTAGGGTTGGCAGAGGGAACCTCGGTGTTAAAACACTCCGTTCTCCGTTTCTGCCGAATTCTGGAGGCATTGCGTGTTGAGTCGCAGAACTCAACGCCGCGAACTCATTGCCTCTACAGCAGGACGAAGAAAATGGAAATATAAACCTAAATAAATATTTCACTTCTTCGAGTGTGAATCGAATTCACAACCATCGCGTTTACGCGCGACATTCTTGTGCCACTGCGTCATTTATAATATATAATTTAAAAATTGAACTTAGTACTAAAACCTATTTAAAATTAAAATTAGATTACACTCGACTCTACACTTAGATGAGGCTCTACGTACAAACATGTGCACACCATTAACACTTTTCAAAAGTTCCAAAGCGAATAGAGAATCTACAAAGTTGAGAGGAGTTAGCTTCACTGGGGCTCGGAAGTTCTAACTATCTCGACAGTTGGTTAAACTACCTACGGAACACCTGTAGCGAAATTCCTGCTTATTTCTTT
Organism: Heliconius aoede; assembly: GCA_037355905.1. Classification (NCBI taxonomy): domain Eukaryota; kingdom Metazoa; phylum Arthropoda; class Insecta; order Lepidoptera; family Nymphalidae; genus Heliconius; species Heliconius aoede. The sequence continues at coordinate 157,574 of JBAIZZ010000183.1, forward strand.
TGAAGTCTTATCGTTTATTTTTTAAGCTTTCTTAAATGTAGCGAGTAAGGAATTCTTTACGTAATAAAATAAAGATGCGTTAAATATTATATAATATTTGTCAAAACAAACCATGATTTAAGGAAAAAAAAGTAGCTTTTCCTATTTCTTAGTGGAGAGCGAGGGCATCAGTGTTAAGACACTCCTCCTCCTTTCTCCATTTTCCGAAAATTGTGTTTAGTCAGTGGCTGCGGCGCTGAGTCATGACGACGCATTTATTGTAATGCTATCTACTGGGCGGGCAAGCATTGTATAATACCCAAAAAAAAACTATTTAATAAGAAAAACGTAACGTTAGTATAAATAAAACTAAAAACAGTTATTTATGTTAAATCATATATATTATTCTTCTATCGCCACGTTCAAAAAAACTATAATAGATAAAAATACAATATAATTCTGACATATCTGACTGACATCTGACTTTCAAAATGTTCTTTTATTCTCAGCGTAGACCAATAACTGCGGTTTTATACCTGTATTTCTATTCTTCTTTGTAACATGTAACAACTTTGTATTGTTCCACTGACTGAGCTGAGCTTTAAAGTTCAGCTGTAAAGAGATGCGAGAGCTAAGCTATAAAATAATGAAAAACATATTCAAAAAACCTATTTAAAGACAAGCTTTCTAAAATTTTTTCATGGTGTATTATATAACATAAACAAAACCCTTATGTTCTGATACGTATATTAGGTGGTTTATGCAAAAACCGAGCATTTTCTTGCAAAAGCCTGTCGTTGAGTTCCGCCAGTCAACACGCCATTGTTCCCAATTACAGAGTGTTTTATCGCTATGTTCCCTCTGCCTATCCCACTCCGTGCGGGTCACTGTGTGAAGCTGATTTATTTTCATAAGAGTTATATATCATAAAAAAAATTATATAAAAATTTATAAATTTTCATACATAGTTCCACCTCCAATATTTTGTCCAATACGACTAGCCTACACTAACTACCCTCATATCTATTCCAACCATCCATCTCTTTACTCAATATTTTGCAACACTTTTGAGCCTTCTAATTAACTGCCTCCGGTAAATATGTAACCAAAAATAAATAGATATTTTAATAATATTTTAATATTTTTTACTAATATCTGCTTCAGAACAGCGCTACTGGAAAAATTCATCGTGGCACAAAATCTAACAGAATATTTTTTTTTATTTTCACGTTGAATCCGGCACGTAGCAGGGTAGGCAGAGAATTCTGGATTGTGTATCAAATGGCGTAACTAAACGCCGCGGAACAGAGTAATTATATAAGAAGAACAACTAAAAGGCTCACATTTATTTAATTACAATGAAAACGTTCCTAACGCGTTGGCGTCCAGCCAGCTGTGACTGTTGACCCACTGCCATCGACAATTACGGCGTTTAAACCAACAATGTTTACTTGAAAGATCACTTTGAATGAGAAGCTCTTCATTTGCATACGATTATACGATATATATTTTACTTGTTTTTGTGTTATGGTTTTTAATATATTTTGTAATACTAATGCACAAAAGATACATGTTTTACAATTTCATGCTGTACAAGCTGACAAGAGTCTGTGGGACAGACAAAGGGAATATTAAGACAGAGACATTTCCGAGACATTGCGTGTTGAGTAGCGGAGTTCAACCAGCGTTTTGTTGTACAGTTGAAGTTGTTAAACTTCTTGACAGAAGAAGTTGAATCAAATACGTTAATAACATAAAAATTACAACATAATACCATACCATACACCTCATACCATCAGATCAAGGAAATAAAGAAATGATATACGAATAGGTTCCATAGAATAGAAATCGGTTGAAGCGTTTACCTTTATATTAGTCATTATTTCAACGTGGAAAGTTGGTGTTCTAGTAGTGATAGTTAGAAAAAAAAAGATCTTTCCAAATCCACATAATTATGTAGAAGTAGAAGTAGTAGTACTTAGTGAATTCCATTAACTAACTTTTGCTGGCGCGTGTTTGTTTTACAAATGATATGGGACATGGATCCAAATCTCTTTATAGGGATAGTGTACTGGTGTAACCAACACGTGCGACGTGATTACATACGACGGTAGCGAATTTAAATCTCCTCTGTCAAGGCACAGTTGGACAGTGTGTGATTATAAGTGCGATAGTTGAAGGTTCAATCTATACTCGGGGGAATGATATCATATAACCGTTTCTCTTCCATTGTAACAGTCAATTATTTTGACACGGAATATCTTGACACTTGGTCCTTTCTTTATATCCGGCTACATGCAAGTAATAAAGAAAATCTAAGTAAACTTATTGTTTCATGAAATATTTTCGAGCAATAAAAAAAATTATTGATCATTGAGAGAATTGGGGCCAATCGTGGCTGGGGCACAAACGTGCGATTGTAAATGCGACAGGGTGAGGATTCATTCGTCTACCATTCGAAAAAATTAAATATTTAATATTTTAATTTCCTCGCAGTAGTAACGTGGTCGTGGCAAAGCGCGGCGCTGAGTTGCGGGACTCAAAACGCAATGCTTATAGAACTTGGCGGCAAATTGAGAAGGAAAGTGTCTTCACGAGATTAGAGGTTCTTTATTCCTTTTCCTATGCTATGTGCGGAGTACAACGTGACGAACTACAAACAAAATATAAGAGTAAAATATATTAGACGGCATTGAACTTCGCTTAGCGTTAAAATAACTATTCTGTAGAGTAATGCCACTTAATGTTGGCTCTCAACCAATTTTTCCATAAAATACCATTATATAAATTAAATAAGTGTCCGTTTTTAAAAGAATATTATTGTAAAAACAGAAAAGATTTGACTAACCATACGTAAAAAAATAAGTATTTAAGACAAAATAAACGTTAATTGCTATTAAATAAGAAAAACATTTTTAGTTTGTTGAATATAAATATAATAATAAAATAAGAAAAATATTTCCCCTAATTTAAAGACAATAGTCTATTTAACTTACATTAAATTTATTAAATAATTAAAATGAGTTTATACGATAATGGTATTTTCGTAGGGGCTTAACAATAGGTTCCTCTGCTATACATATATATGTTTTATATTTTCTTTAGCCGTAGATAAATTAAAAATTAAATCAAATCAGATTCACGCTGTATCCCGCACACAGCGGGGTAGGCAGAGGGAATCTAGAATGAACTATCCTTATTTCCATTAAACCGGATTATTCGACGGAATCCTTGAGTGAATATCAAACATGCAAATATCACTTTCTTAAACGGGCTCTACGGACTATTTAATAATATTAATATGTGATTATCAGTGATTTTTATTTTATTTTATGAATTGATGGTCCATTACTAATAATTTAGACAGGAATTGGAGCTACGCTATAAATTACAATCTGTTGTTCGCGTGTAAGTTCAGACTCCAGCAGACTCCAGTATACTCCAGGCCATAACAATTAAACAAAAAGCCGTACGAAACTTTGAATTGAGCAAAGTTGAGGCGACCTATTTTACTTCATCGCCTCCTATTTTCACCAATTTTACAGTAGTTTCGATGAGTTAGTTAGTTCAACCTTGTCTTAGGCTTATGTAATAAACGAGGCAAGAACACTATATACTAACAAAAATATATAATAATTAAAAAATATATAAAACGATTCCTACTCGAGGAAATAAAATATAATATAATCTAATATCTTAATTTCTTAAATCTGGTAACGACGCTCTTGCGTTACGCCACTCAACGCACGATGCCTCCAGAATTTGGTAGAAAGTGGGGAGCGTAAGTATCATAGAGTAAGAAGTGCATAAGAACACTACGTAACCAGTTTCTCCTTGCCCACCTTGCTATGTGCGGAATACAATGTGAAAGTAAAAAAATATATTTATTGTATATTTTTACATACTCAATACACATTAAGTTTGAGAAACATGTAATTTATCGTCTATATCAGTTTTTCGTATTAATTCGAGCCTGGGGTGATGGTTTGTTCAGTGATTAATTCTTAATTCACTGTACTTTACTAGAACAGGAACATGAAAATAATTTCAACCATTTTACCAAATTCTCAACAAAAAGCATCGTCCTACAGATCTATAATAGATACTAGAGGCAATACTGCCTCCGTATCCGGTGACGACAATATCCTTTGACGTCATTTAAATATTTATAAGGAAAGATATTGAATAAGATATTAGCTGGATTTACATAAAGACCGTACTTTTACATATTGTTTGGTGATAACAATATTATATATATAAATATTGTTATGAAAGGTTCCGAGTAAGAAGGTTCATTGTACGTAAGTTTGAAAAAAAAAATCCATAGATCTAATTGATCCATAGATCAATTAGATCTATGGATATATGAATAAGGATTTTTTCCTTATTTGGCAGAAAAAATCTAATATCAATACATTTAATTCTCTATTTTAGGACATACATGTATAATATAAAAAGACTGTAAGCGCGATGATTGTGAATGTGGGTTCGCTTCCGGGTGATGAATTACTTTTATTTCTTCGCTCTGGTAAATTTGAATACGGCGAGTTCTGCAACACAACATGCAATGTTTCGAAAATTGAGCGGCAAGTGGAGAGAGAAGTGTCTTAACACTACGACTCAGTCTATCCTGCTATTGGCAGGATATAGGTTTAAGCTATAACAATATAAAAGGTAAAGATATGTCTTTACTTTTTTTAATTGAAGGTATTCCATTCAATTACTATTTACATTGTACTTCCAAGGCACGCTGTGACAATAGCAGAAAGATCTCGCTGCCAAGAGATCGTTCACTTAATTTGTGTTGCTCTTGTTTTCATTATTCAACAATAATATCATATTTGTTCATATCTTAATATATATTTTATATGAATTGTTCCAGTTATTTTTATATTATTTAACATTATTATTAGAGACTATTAACATTATTATTAGAGAATAGACGGAGAGAAACTGACCATAAATCCAAGATCCATGATACCGAAAATGATTGCAATTTAAGCTAGAAAGAAAGTCGAAATGAAAATGGAAAAGATCACACTTAATATTAAACGAATTATTAACCAAACTACAGATTGAGCTTCACATTGCAGCTCGAATATTGCAGATAAATAAAAGAAAATCAGCTTTACGCTGTATTCAGCACATTCCTTTTATTATTAATTCAGAAATTATTAATTCAGAGCGATTATTGTAGATTAAGCAGAATATCTATTGCCACGGCGCTCTATTCTCCACTTTCGCCTTTAAATTTACTAGTGATATGGTTATTCTTATATTTAAATTTTTACAATTTTCTAGAACGCCTATAAAAACTAAGGTCGTGTCGCGTTATCAAGCGGCTAAATCTTAATAATAACAGCGAGATCCCTTAAGCAATGGGAAATTACCATATCGGCCTGAGACACCTTAAATAAATGGAAATAAGTAACTAATTATATTTTTTTAGTATTAAAGTCATGGCGTAGCGGCACACCGTATGAATATAAACACGACGGTTGTAGGTTCGATTCTTACTCTGGGTAATAGTTATTTATATTTCCTTTCTCTAGTAATAAGATATTGTGACATTGAGTTCTACCACTCAACACTGAGTGTTTCGGAAATTAGGTAATACGTGGACAAATGAAGCACCTTCCCCAGACTCCCTCTATCTTCCCTGCTATATGTGTGATACAGCGTGATGTTAAAAAAATCTATATTGAACACACGTCGCAAGTTGTATGGCAGCATCTAGATTAGATTATTTTCGGTACATATAAATAAAATTGAAGTTTTATATATTAATATTATGTTTTATATAACAAACAATTCTTAAACTTTTGTCTGTCGGTCCAGACTGTGATAGATTCCTTTGGGGACCAGGATCTATAAAATAACTTAATATTTATTCTATTAAATACAACATTTTTTGCGAACAAAATCAAACAAGAACCATACACATTAAAATTAAAATTTATTAACTATTTTACAGTATGGATAGTGATTTTGAGCAGTGCAACTGTAAACGTGACAGGTCGTAGGTTTTCACTCGAGACTGGTTACGAGAAAAAAAATCCCCAGAGGTGGGTTGAAATCACATCTATCTAATTTACAGGCAGACGTCGCCGTTCTGCGTCGCGACAGCTTCAACTGTTATGTTAAAATTATCTAAATTTCCCGCCTCCGATAAGGTAAAACCCAGCCTAAAATATCACTAAATTGGGAGGAAAATTGTAAACGGAGCTATTTCAACCTAAATTTTCTTATCAAAAAAAATTCTAATATATGAGAGAAACGAAAATAAAAGCTTTGACGCGTGCTATTAGGTATTATCGTTCGCTGAAAACTTATTTAAAATGCAAATTAAAATTTTCTTCAAGCCATTTCCATTAGTAATATTGAAAAAATTTAAAATTCAATTACCGTCTAAAAAGTAGGCCAATGTATAGACAGACATTCTCTATATAAAAATCTAATATCAATTAAATTATTTTAATTTAAATACATAATTATTAAACACATTGCAGCGACATAAAGTGTGACTGTAAATGCCACTGTTTATGACTTCAATCCCCACAAGAGGGGGGGGATTTTAATAACATTTAACATGTATAGAAAATGTAATTATTTCTCGTCTCGTATACGAGTATATGTTAAAAAATAACAACTTCTAGGAAATTCAAGACAATACTTTCCTATCCTGAAATCAAAATCGAACCCACAACTGCCGAGTATGCTCGTATGAATATTAAAATATTTACATATAGTGTCTGCATATTTTATGAATAAAACCTCTTTTGTTCAGTGTTGAGATCAAAGTGTAGCGTGAACATACTTTAATAAAAGACATTTACGTGCTTGAGATAGACGTGAGCTTTAGCAAATTTTGCTATATAACATAAGACATCCATTTCTAGATAGCAGATACCACTGTGTCATGTTGACACAATATCTGACTGTGTGAGCGATGGTCTTAGATTCGAAATTGGAAATAGTCACCAGAACAACGTTATTTTAGCAAAGTTTAAATTTTGAGGACTATTAATATAATTTATACTTAAGATAGTACGCCTGCTTACTAACTTGAAAGTGAGGCCTGTTCAGAACTAGCGCCAAATGACGGGTAAAATGAGTGTTTCTACTCTAACATAGCTGGACGTGTATCTTAAGTTGGCACTATATTTGAAACTCATTTTCAAGTTAGAGAGTATGCATACAATCTTAACTACAGATTTAATTTTTTTTAATCCTCAAATTTTCTGCTTTGCTAAAGCGACATAGATCTGGGGGCCCCGGGATCTCAGTCTATACATCTATAAATTTCAAAAGGATATAAAATGTGTCACGTATCTCAGGACATACTCCAGAGGATTTGTAGAATTGAGCAAATAAATCTACTAGTGCACATGTTATATGTGAAAACATGTATTTTATCTTAGTTAAGTAGTTAAATAATTTAAAGAACTTTAAACGTTTCGTAATGTTAAAAGTTGTTTGATTGAGACGTGAGCACTGTTGGTTCGAATTCTATTTCACATTCATTTTAAATTGTACAATTCTTCTTTGAGGTGGATCTCTTAAAAAATCAACAGCAAAATAAGATCTCTCTTCTGGAGTGAAGCCAAAGCACTTCGTAGTTTGTACACACGCGCGAGGACTGTTCACTTCAGTCAACTACTTTAAGTGCAATTTTTGTTCAATTTCATGGTACTCAGTGCTCTAAGTATGGTGTGCATGTTAGAAGGTTTGTTGTTGAGTGGATTGAATTTTTGCTGACTGTCCTTTACTTAAATGTACAAATATATATATGAATTACTTATTTTTTTATTAAATAACTAAAACTGAACAATAAGATTAACGAAGAATGAAGAAGAACGAGCTCAGTTGGTTTGGACGCGTCGAACGAATGAGTGATAAAGGAATAGCAAAAAAGATCTATGATGGAGAAGTGAGCGGTAAGAGAAGTAGAAGGTGACCTCGGTTGACCTTCAAAAACACACCATCAAAGATACCGGAGGAAGGTGACGTAAAAACATACAGTGTGATATTAAGTTAAGCTATAAAATTAACAATGTAAGACCATCATGGTCTTACATTGTTCATTTTATAGCTTAATTTTAAGCTTGTGGGTTGGGAACTTCGTGGAAAGAACTATTTAATATTTTTATTTCATCGCTCTGGTGTTGTTGAGCTTCACCACTCAATACGCGAATCCTCGAGTATACGGTGGATAGTAAAGAAAAGTATAGTCTTGCGGGATACAGCGTAGAGCGAAAAATATTCATTAAAAAAATGTGGAATACATCTCCCATATGCTATGATAACTTCATGTCCCGTGAGTATTTAAGTATTCTGAACCAGAAGAAGTTTCTGTATTTGAAAGGGGAATGAACATTTGTCCATTTATTACATTGAATTTTTAATTACACATGTGTTTTCTTCTTCAAAAGCTGTTCCGATTGTTTTAATTTATTTATATTCTGTTTGCTGTGTTGAATCTAATCTAAAAATGAACTTTGTTTTGCTTAAGCACGTCACGTTTTCCACAAGTTGAGTAGTTTCTTGGCCTAACATAATCACTTCTACAAGGACCGTCGTGGTACATTGACACAGAATTTGACTGTAAATGCGACGGTTGTTTGTTCGATACCCAGTCGGGGGAATTAATTAGTTTAATTCTTTTAACCAATACTTTTTTATAATTAATAGAACAGAAATATTTTGTTCTGGTGGATGATACTCGTAGAAGTATATGTTGTACTTTAATATTTTAATATAACGACCATATTTATATTGGTTTTCAGATCTACCCTCGCATATAATATCCTCAAGGGACATTAGACTAGCCGCAATGCGGGGACTTAATATAAGGTTCAATAGAGTTCTCTTTGTGAATTTAATTTATATTAAAGAAAATATTTTTGAAATATTGAAGTGAAAAAAAATCTCCAAATAAATGGTTTCGCAGCGGCAGGTAACTGTAAGCCCGATGGTTGTGAATTCGATTCCCACTAGGAGTTAATTATTTGTACTTCTTTTCTCTGGTAAGAAGGTAAAGCGCGGCGTTGAGTTCCGCGACTTAACACGCAACGTCAACGGAACGGAGAGTCTTAACACTATAGTTAAGCGCGCGCGTTATTGCGCGATAGAATGTGGTCTGTCAAAAGCGTTATAGAATATATAAATATATAATATATAATTTTATAATATACTATATACTATAGTAAATATAATCTTCTTCTAGATATTGAGCTAGCTTGACACGATCTATATAGTTATATATTTTTCAGCTTGATAATGTATCCTGGACATAGCAGGGTAGGCAGAGAGAAGCGAGTATTAAGGCACTACTTTCTCTGCATTCTAACTGAAATCAAGACATTACTTCTTTAGTGATGAACTTGACGCTGTTCTTTGTCTTGTTATCAAAGTAGAAAAAATAAAAAAAAAATATTTCCCCAGGAAACAGAATGGACAAATTCAAACGACGTTATTTCACGACATTCTGTATACTAGTCAACAGGTTCAAATCCCTAAAGAACAGTGAATAGAAACAAAAAAACTAACAAAGTCTCCACTACAAACAAAGTAGAATAAGATACTATAAACATATTTCTCTACAAAGGTGTTTCTTTTACTCTCCCGCGGGGTCTCTCCCGCATTGCGGCTATCGCTTGCTCACAGCTGATTTATATTAATTTCAACTTCTGGTACTATAAGAGCAACGACGTAGTAATAATTTACTTTATAATATTGTATAATGTATTCATATTTTTTATCGTCACACAGTAGGCAGAAGAAGTTTTGGAAAATAATTTTAAAACACTACGTATCCCCATTAGTTACCAAAGAGTGGAAATGTAAATATGAACTTTTTCATTAACTCAAATGAGAATTGAACCACAACCGTTTATAGGCAGTCACTGTGCCGCTGCGCTATAGTGACCTTAAAATTTTGTTTATGTTATTTTTGGCAAGCAACAGTCGATTCAAAAAGAATCATGTTTTTTCCTGGAGGCAGTGGAAACTCATTACGCGCTGCCTCCGGGCAGATTTAGCTATTTATTTATGAAATATTATATTAATAATATTTATAAGTATATAATACTTATCTATGTCTATAATATATTAATCATTTTCATTTCCATTCCAGGCTCTGGTAACAAGACAGAGAGTGTTTACTTTCGTCACTTAACACATTACACTCTCAAAAATGTATTAGAAAGTGGAGAACAGAATTACTTAATTGGTCGCAGTGCCCAAGACAAATAAATTGATTTTTTTTTAAATATTAGGCCAAAACTATGGAAAAGATACAATTTAGAAACGTATAAATATTTTAACATTACAGGACTCGAACCCGCGTAGACGACGTAGCTTATAAGAACACATGGCTTAATTAACTACCAAGGTTTCGGATTTGAGTCCGGCCATATTATTTTTCTAAATATCTTTATAAACTTGCAAGAATAATATCGAACAAATAATCTATATTTTTTTGTTTTAGTGATTTTTTTAATATATTTATATTGCAGTTTTCATACGGTTGTAGTAAATAGAATAAAAAATAACAGTTTTAGCACAAAATACACAGCACGTAACTTATCTAATACAAGTCATATTAGACACATTCCCGGGACACTTCCCCGGGGACCACTGTTTGGTACAAATTCTAGCTAACAAGGTACAATTTATTATATATCTTACAAGATACCTGAGGAAGCACCGTCGTGGACCAGTGGTTGTCATATTTAATAAGTGAACGTTTCTACATCAAATCCTAAATTAATAATTATGTTAATTTCTATCACAAAATTGAATTCAATTAAAACTATTTTTAATGAAAACCATTTTCTACTAACTACTTTCTCTTTTATAATTTCTTACAATCGTACGGATAAAGTACATACTCGTATATGTAAAATATTTATTTATTTGTAGAGGTGATGACCAAATATCACTTAATATTTCAGAAAGCTCAGAACAAGTACTTTAACACTGCGTTTTATCCACTTTCCCCCTCTAACTATATACAACGATGCATGGAGCTTAAACAATCTAGTAACTGTTAGCATTATCAGTCAGCTTACGTGTGATAAGCCTTCGCCGCAGGCAGAACATAAATATAATTTAGATGGTAGGATGCTCTTCATCAACGCAACCCTGGAGGCGTTATAATGTAATAACGGACCTGTCGTTATTACAGGGATGTGGAATTCTGTTTTAGTAAAAACTTTGGAATATATATATTAATAACGATCGCCTTCGGCTTTGCTCTCTTAAACTAATTATTATATTATTGCCAAATAATACAAAATGTTTGCATAAATTGTAGTCTATGTATTTTTCTGATGTATAAACTATATTACTTTATAGTTTTATCTGATCCGTTGCGTGAAAGTGGAACACGCTTCCATCCATCCTCACAAACTTATACATTTATAACATTAGTGGTAATAGGGTATTAGGAAAGATCTTTTAAAATATAAAAATTTGCCATACTTTATTAAAATTTGAGGCCGCTTGTGCTGCAACGCCAGTTTCTGGGTTCGACCTCTGCTAGAGGAAATGAAATATTTATTTATAGATATATTTGCATTTCCACGCTCTGGTGTCGACGTAAAGCCACTCAACGTGCATTGCCTCCAGAATTCGATAGAAAGTAGGGCACGGAGTGTCTTGACACTAAGTTCCCTCTGTGTTCCCACCTTGCTGTGTGCGGGGTGTTTGATAATATTGAGTAATGGTTCGTTTAGTTTTACCTTTAATTGGACCGTCGCGTCGTAGCGACTATGATCCTGTTATATATACGTGACATTAAAGCAACGCTTTGAACACTCTGAAGAAATTCTCAAACGAAGTAAAGAAATACCAACAGCTTAAAGTATTGTTAGAAAACGAAATTGAACAATTCATTTATTGCGTTTCATTCTGTAATTCGCTTCAGCGCGTCGGAAAATTTATATTTTTACCTTCAAATTAAAGATCACTTTGGTGAGCTAGCTGCTTATTTAAATTTATTTATTTAATGTCTAAAGGCCGTCGTGGCGCAGTGGGATGGCGTATGACCTTCAACACAACGATCGTGGGATCGAGTACCATTCGGGAGAATTAATTATGCTCTTTTTATATCGATACAGAGACGCTAACAATATCAATAATTTATCACATGCGTATAAGAATATCGAAGTTATCTGGACGGTTTTCAAGTAACACGGGTTCTAAATATAAATTATAATCATTCAAATGTCGATGATAAACGAAATTATGTCATTATTAATAAAAAAATAATTGTGGCGTTGAGTTCTGCCACTCAACACGCAATGCCTCCAGAAATTGCGGAGCGGAGTATCTTAACACAAGGTTCATTCTGCCTTTTTTTTTATGGGCGAGGACAATGCCTGCTCTGCTGTGTACGGGATACAGCGTGAAGATGATCTTATGTCATCATTACTTTAAAGGTTTTTTTTTAAAAAAAAACCACTTTGTCAGAAATTCGAAAGTTGTCTTCGACGTGTCCATTCCATGAAGGCAGGTACCGAACTCAAATTATATTACATAATACGACTCGATTAAACTTTTTCCATTACCGATGGTACAACATTAATCACACTGGTAAGGCAAAGGCAAAGTTTTTCACATTTTTTTAGGTACCGTGTCCATGAGATGTCTAGAGTGCCTTCATTTAGAATCTTAATCAGAACAACTAAATAAACTATAAGCACAATGGTTGTAGGTTCGATTCGCACTCATGGCAATGAATTACTTTAATTTTCTCGCTCTAGTAAGAGAAAACGGATGGTTGAATTTCGCCCCTCGTGACTTAATATCTGTAATCCCGACAGAATACTAAATGTTATAACAATACCTTAAATTTTATCGTTGAAATTACAATTTAAATAAAACAAGTGTTCATATTCATGATATATACATTACACAGTAGGTTTATTTGCTCAATTGTATAAATCCCTGCAGCATATCCCGGGACTTGTAAGATAGCTACTACATACGTCATTGCTCTCGCTGTTCAAAACAATTTTCCGTTCCGAAATTTTAAAAATATTAAGTATTGACATGACTCACCGCCACGCTTTGCCTTACTAACGTAATAAACAATATGTAAAGGACAAAAATCATATATTTTTCGTTGAGTTTTTAATATTCTGTTCTATATATTCCTTGAAATAACAACCTTTGATTTATTACAAGTGATAAATGAATATGCCTGTCATCCAATTTCGTGTGAAATCTAAACCACATCAGTATGATGAATTATATCTTCTAAAACGTAATCCTTAGTGCGGGGTGACTGTTAACCTTCGAGAGCAATATAGATGATGACCTGATGATGAGGTGGCTGTTGTGAAACATGAGGATATCTCGGAGGACATGTGTGTATGAGGACGTTGAAGATGGTGAATGAATTAAAAAGGTATGCAGTGCTTGTAGTGTTCGTTTGCTTGTAGTTCTGCGTTTTCTTCACTCTCTGTCTGTATATTATGAAAAAATTTCTGAGCATAAGATAATATTTATTGTAAGTATAAGTGTACAAAATATATTCTCGAGTGAAGATTGAAGTTTGACCAACAATCGTCACGTCCATTGGCAAATGTTTGATGATATATAAGAAACAGTAAACAAATTTACAATAGTTAGGCTATTGTTACATAATTCATATAAATATTTCATCTGGAAGTTTACTCTACAAGCCTGAGAGAAATGAAAACGCTATAAACATTACTTAAAGTGAGAATTGAACCAACGACCACAGTCACACTACAATTACATTTAACAGAATCAACAAAAACTTCCAAATTCACTCTCGAGATGTAACGTGGACTCAAAATGTAAACTATTTTCTCTGTCCCGACTAATACAAAGATTGTATTAGTCGGGACAGACAACCCTGGCAGTAATAAGAAATCGAAGCAAGAAGCGTATTCAATTATAGTAATATATCTGGACTACATGTACCGACCCCACCGACCCCTGCTGAATAAAGTGTGTTAAATATAAATATTTCAAGCTGTTTCTGCTAAAAAATAAAATATCAAAAAACGTCTGACTATAACCGCAACTGTTACAGGTCCTAGATTCGATTCCCACTCATGAAAATCAATTTTTAATTCTTCGCTCTGCTAATAAGATAAATCGCAACGCTTAGTTTCGCTTCTCAGCACGCAATGTCTTTAGGTTACCTCTGCTTACCCTGGGATATTTAAGATATCCCAATCCCAAAAACAAAATTCATTCATTGATCCGTTAATTCTATTACACTTTTGTCGTTGCTGTTCCAATTGAAACATATTATTATACCTCATACCCGTCGTGGCGCAGTGGAAAGTCTCTTACTATAAATGAAATTGTTATAAGTTCGATTTCTTCCTCGGGAGAATGAATGAATCTCATTTCTCTACTTCGTTAAGAAAATTGCTGTATTAAGTTCTATCACCTGGCACGTCCATACGTGGCCAACCTCGCTTTTACAACATTGTTAAAATCGAACCTACAATCATCGTATTTATTTTAAGATAAAACAATAAGCTACCTTAAGATATCCTGAATGCGTTAGCGAAAAACTGAGAAATACTTAAGAGAACAAGGAAAAGATCGTTTGTTTTACGCGGGAACCTTTTTTATTTATTATTTTCTTTTTATTTTATGTGCTCTTACAGGAACAATAACGTTCTGTGGAACTTTTTACATCCCACCATGTACATGACATATATGATAAATTTTCAAAAATTGCCCAACCAAATGCCATAAACGGTATAGGGAATCATCTATTCAGTGAAAAATTTAATTATTTTATTAGATGGGCAGAAAGTTAGTTGTAAATCTATCACTCGCACTTCTCTGCCTATTTTGCATTATAAATAATACTTTCTGTTTCAGGTAAGTGACGTCATGTTTCACATATTTGGTGCGTTTACAATTAAAAGTGAAAAAAAAGTGGGCAATGACCTACGTCACTGTCAGCGTTATCACACGATCGATTCCTAATAAAGGGTAGGTAAGGGCAGGTAAGTCTATGTAAACTTTATTACTATCAGTCACGGAGGCAACACTGTGTTTCTCTGCCCACTCTGCTATATGCAGCAGGAAACCTTATTACTCTAAATAATATACCTAAGTAATTATTAAAAACAACTAATTTTTTTACATTTTAAATCTATTTAACACGTATATATGCTAATATTATTACAAATTTATCATCCTCCTATTATTACAAATTTAAAGCCATGTCGCCACTGCATGCTCTACTATGATTGATGGAGCTATGTAACGTTGAAAATTGATGAATTGTCACTGGAGCCTCATTAGCTCACGTCAATAATATATACAACGTTGTTCTTGTTGTTATAGCATATGCTGACGTTTAAATGTATAGTTTCACGTTAAGTCTCGCATATAGCAAAGTGAGCAAAGTATATAGTGTCGAGACACTCTGTTCCCCGCTTTCCGTGAAAATTCTAGACATTCTGTCTTACGTGGCGACACTAATATCATTATGATGATAAATAACATGATAATGAATCATAAAAAATAACCGTCATATCTGTACATTTTAACTCTGTACTGAGACTTTAACAAGATTAAGCTATCTCCAGTAAAAGAAAAAAAAAATTCAGTATCTTTAGTCCACATAAATGCTTCATAAATTAGACGTTGCGTTGGAAATGAAATGTCTTAACCACAAGTTCCCTCTGCCAACTGTCTTGAAGGAGAAGACATGAAACTATAAAAAAGAAAACTTTTATCCCTAATATTTGTTCTTGAAGCAATAATAGTCCAATAAATGTTCAAATGACCAAGTTCTTGACGCTGGCACACGGCCAACCGAACATCTGTTGACCTTTAAATATAATTATTATTACTATGACACCATTAGTTAGCCAAATTACAATAGGGAGAGAAAAGAGAATTTTGATATAGGATTATTTTATTTATCAAAATATTTGTAGGACAGTGCTTGAACGAAGTAAAATAACACTGGGCTCGCTGCTGCACAAGCAGTGCATCCTGCTATATAAAGCAAAATGAGTGAAGATACAAAAGGTTCCCACAGTACGATTCTCGCACCAATCCTAACTTAAACCAGCTTAAAGCTCCACCGCTATATAACGACGTCTTAGCACTAATCAATTTCCTGGAATAGAATCTGTCCTGCACTCGCAAAGTTTATCCTCAATGATTGATATTGGTGGTTTTAGAGGTTTTCAAAGTTTTCTTGGCGTTATCAAAGATACATTTGTCACAGCGCTTGCTCTTCTTTTGGAGTTATTCGGTTTCCAATTAATATACTATAAAGAGAAATGACAATGCCAGCCAGAGGGAACCTAGAAGCCCGGTATTAAGACTCTCCATTCTCCATTAAGACACTGTGTCCCCACTTTCTTCTGTGTCCTCACGAAGAAATGAAAATATTAAATATTCTATTCCCCCAAATGGGAATCGAACCTTCGCGTTTCAGGCGCACGACTGCGCCGAGTTATTTTCGTATTTTAACAAAAAAAGATATTTAATTTTTATTTAGTTTTAATTAAAATTGAGCAATATTACATATTACAACCGGATTCCTAGAACAGAGACGCACTGTAAACAACTAATAGTGATAATAAATAACGTAATTGGTATGCTTTGTTAGCGAACACTTGATACTAATCGAAATTACTTTATTACTGAAATAAAGGATGATAAATGTTCATATTTTTTCTTGTAAATATAATTAACCTTCTTTGTTTATTTATATTTTAATATTCACGCTGTATCCCGCACATACCGGGTTGGCAAATTGAACTTACTGATAAGACACTCCGCTCAAACGGAGGGGCAGGAGAGGGGAGACTCTATGTGTAGTACAGCGTGAAACTAAGAGAATAAAGTATATCAGTTCAACTTTATAAATATTTTTTCTTTAAATGTTGACGTATTTAAGGCCAATAAAACTTCCTTACCGTCTCACGATTTAAAACATTAAGTCAGTTCCGGCGAAAGCAAAATTTCTCGAGAGATCCGCAGTAAATAAGTTACTATAAATATTCATCATGTTACTTAGCAACAGTCTCTGGGATGCAATTTCTCAAGCTCATATAAAATAACGGACTTGTATTATTCTTTCATTCTCGTAGCTCTTCGTAGCACTTCGTAGCGTGCTACGTCATCCTAGAGTATCAATTTTATACATTTTACGAAAAAATATTTATCAGTTTATGTTATTTCATTATTAAGTCTAAAATCATGGTGTTCGTGGGTTCCGTTCCTTCTTTAGTAATTCTTATTTTAAATTATAATCGACTAGGCTTAGCCATTAATTACGTCTCGTAATTATGAATTTGACCGATGTCTTGTAACTTTCTAAAAGGACAAAATATTGAAGTAATAATAGATAAGCCGCTACAAGTGTAAAAGAATGTACTCAGAGCTATAAGTTACTTAATTGGCTTACTGGTAACCTCTAAAGAATTCCAGCATTCAGGTATTGGCTCCACCATCACCTAAGCTAAGAACAACTGCCAACTTTCATGATGCTAAAAATATTACAAGTGGTATAGATTCAGTTTCTTTGATTTGATAATATAGTTTGAAGTCGACCGAATTAACATTTTTATTTTAAAGTGTAAGTAAAGAAAAGAGAGCCTGCCACTAGAAGTCTCAGCCATAATTATTGCGACTTAGTTTTTCAGCGCTCTTATTAAAGTATACATTATCGCAGTTATATCTAGATTTGTGTTATATTTTCAGTTGTTTTATATTTGTTGTAATAATATAATATTATTTTACAGTTACGCATGATGTAGTTTTCTTTTTGTTTTTATATAATTTCTTTTAATATTCATATCTTTTTATATAATATATCTATTCCATGCAAGCGCTTCTCTTTTATTTGATATTATTTAAGTAATTATTATTTAGGTAAAATTAGTTATTTAATAAAATATTTTAGGATTTCTTTTTATTTTGCTCGCAATTATCGTATTTAAAAGAAGATTGTTTAGTTATTTTATATGAATCGAGGTACGTGCACCTTAAACGAGATTTTTTCCGCGTAAGTCCTTATGCTGCGAGAATTCCTGAATAAAAGTAAAACCTCTGTTGTTTCATTATGGTAAAAAAAGAAACAAAAACTATACAACATTATAAATGTTAACACATACAAACACATACATTCATACTTATATATATATATATATATATATATATATATAAGTGCATATACAAGAATCACAAAGGCACAAAGAGCTGTCACGAAGGTGTCGTGTAGGTTTAGCCTGGAACTAGAGATTTAGGTGTCAAGTGTAGTGCCGCGCAAGTAGCGATTATATCTGCATTAAAAATTGCCTAAAATAAGCACTTTTTATATTTTACTAGTAGCAAATTCCCCAAAGAACGTATTCGTACATGCAAAATTTAACATCTTGCACTGAGTGTGCCTTAGGCCGTTGCATATATAATATAATATTATAATATTTTATATTGATAAAATATATTATATATTTTTTAGTATATGTACCTGATTTAGACCAGTCGTGGTGCAGGGGCACAAGCGTGTGACTATAAACGCGAAAGGTTGTGGGTTAGATTCCCAATTGAGGAAATAAAATATTTAATATTTTCATTTCCTCGCTCTAGCAACGAGGCAAAGTACTAAGTTGAGTTCCACCACTAAATATACAATGCCTAAAGAATTCGGTTAAGAGTAGGGAGCAAAGAGTCTTAACACTACCGGGTGAGATACAGCGTAGCGTAATAGAAACACTAACATATTCAACTTATGCAGAAGTTGATAGACAAATAAATTTTATTCCTCCTCGTATCGCACATTTAATGGCCCTCTATAAAGCTGAGAACATTGCGTAGCATTTTCAGGATATCTAGCTCTCAAGGATGCTGTTACAATGGACCATAAAGAGAGAGCTTTTAGGAAATGTAATCATTTACGTGTGGTTTGAGATGATATTTTTTTTGTTTTTCGTAATAATAAAAAATTTCGTATGTAGTGATTTTTTTTATTTCTTTACCTTAACACCGTATCCCGCAGTAGGGTGAGTAGATAGTACCTGACTTAAAGACAATCCCTTCTATAGGCACCTACCACTTCCCCTGAGTGGAATTGAAACCCCATGCATGCACCGTGCGCAGTACAGTTAGCCGTGCCGCTGCGCCGCGAATATCGAAATCGAATATACGAAACGAACGAAAATACCAAACGAATTGTGCGTACGCGTTTTTCATTATTTATTCTATTATAATATGGATATGGTTCATTTTGTATTAAATACGGGGCGGATATATAAATAAAATATGTTGTATATGCTTATACATCAAACCTAAGTCCCGGCGATATTTTTATACAAATATATACAGAGACAGCTGGTATAAAATATAAGAATTATGTCAGCTAAGCGCCATCTTCTTGTAAGTAGCGTATCACTCAAATAGAACGGTTAGTTTTCACGCTTTCACAAATTTCCCGCATAGCCAGGTAAACAGATAGAACTTAGTGTTTATACTCCCTCCCGATTTTGTGTGGCAGAGCTACATAGCACTATGTCTACAAGAAACAGTAAATGAAAACAATTAAAATATAGTCGCTTACAGCTTACAGCTAGACGCTGTCTCACTGTATTACGACAGGATTTTCATTTAAATTAAGGTTCCTCCACTGCCATCTATATTAAAATTGTGACCAAATATGATGTTCTGGTAGCGACATCTGGTACAAATACCTTGAAGCATACTGAGATATTCCTATAGCGACATCTACAGAAGTATACAGAGCTTAGGGTTACTTTATATAGTAAGTATCGCCATCTATGTGAGCGATTACAGATCATTACGTACCTTTACAGCTTAGGAGTACTGAGAACAGACGGTAATATCTATAGTGTGTGTGTTTTAGCGTTTAGTGTGGTAGCAAAATAGAAGGCCCTGTATTTCTATTTCGCCTCGGCCACTGTATATATATTTAAAGTGAAATTGGAGCGATCTTTTCAAGAAATATATTTAGAACATTTTACGCCAGCTATTGTTGATATCTTCCTGAAAAAAACTTCGTTTATTTTTAAGCTTGAACATGAGACCGATATTTGAAGAAGTAAAGAAACTTGAACATGTTGACGCCACCATGAAAACATCAGATGTGAGAATGTCAACGTTTTGTCTATTCCTATAAGAAAAATAGACTTTTTTTAATGACTCCGTTTTTTCTTCTATGAAATACATAATATGTTATAATGTTTGTAATTTCTCAATTGATGCATCTCTTTTGATTGCATTGACTTTGAACTGGAGTTTTTCCTTTTTAATTTAAGGTTGACGGCTCAACGTGTTTTCGAGATAAATCTTTTTGACAGACGGACAGATGGACAGCAAAGTGACTCTGGGGTTAAGTTTTCCCTTTTGAGTTACAGAACCCTAAAAATATATTTAATTACTTTTAGGAAAAATTTCCAATCTGAGATTACAGTGAAAAGTAAAAAGAAAAATAGCTGTGAAAGCGGAAAACCTTTTCGAAGTGAGCTTTAATTACAATGACAAATTGGCTTAGTTTGCGTGCACCCGACGGAGACTGTGACAAAGTTCCATTTACGTAATGCATTCGTTATTATTTTTGTTCACTTATTTTATTTCATAGTTATTAGTGATGTTCATACTATTTTATATTTGGAAGAGAAAGAAGCAAAGGCAGTTGAGGCGAACGTAAAAATGCTTTGCCAAGTGGTTTCTTCTCTGTAATAGGCCAAGAGAAGATAGATATATTCTAATTCAATCCAATATGTAATCAATATAAGGAAGCTTTAGTGAAGCTTTATTTTGTTTCATTAAACGCGCTAAGCTCAGGAACTGCTGAATCGATTTGAAAAAATATATTAGTGTTGGATAGCCCATTTATCGAGGAATACTTTACGCTGATTGACATAACAAAGGGACGTTTCACGCTGTCCTTGTGGCGCAATAGGACAGTAATAGCACTACGCAATCCCGCTCAGCTAAACTAAAGCACGGAGTTAAATGTTGTCACTTGACTCGGATTTTTTTAGTAATAGGATACGAGCTGTTTTAGCAACACGCAAAATCTTAAAATGACGTGGAAAATGGAAGCTTAATTTCTCAATTCTAAGTTTTCTCTTCCAACATTGCCATACACAAAACATGAATGCCCGCCTTATCCCGCAAATAAACAATTCGTTTCCCGTACACGGCCCAATTCTGGTCCAAAAAATCAATAAATCTCTTACCTCATTATTTATAATGATATTTGAGTAGGGGCGCACTGTACCTACTTGCTTGTACAGACTTCTTAGAAGTTGTAAGCATTGAAATAATAGTATTTTGAAACCACAAAGAAGTATGCACGTTGTCGTTTGCCCTAATTTGCTAGAACGCTTTTTGAATTTTATTACTTTTCTTTTTTTTTATGAAAAGAATCATACTAAATAAGCTTAGAATTAACTTCTGTATCAAAGTCAATATAAATGAAAACAGCAAGTAAAAATTACTAATAATATTTACTAAATTATGCCATTAATAGATTACAAATCACGCGTCATTTTATTATAAAATGTAAGATTAATGATTACTTAGAAAATTAAAACTACAAAATGCAAGCCGCCATCATGTTGAACACCAGTCAGAGCGATTCACGTCACACTTTGGTGCACAAACGACTCGACATTTTGTATTGTTTATATATATATTGACAGATTACACAGACTTCACGTCACAAGCCACGCTATGACACTTAAACGAGCCGTGGCGCAGCAGTTGTTACTTTGATTTCCACGCGAGAGAATAAAAAAATATTTTTATTCATTTATCCAAGTGAGAACCGATCCCACAAACGTTAACAAGCATGTATATAGCAGACATATAAAAAGGTATATATCTAACGTCTTATAAAGCTTACTCTGTGCTTTACTCTAACTTTGTCAAAGTTGGCAACTCAAACAAACTCAAACAAAGTAAAATCTTATAGTTAGTTTGAGCTGACATGTATTGTCTTCACTGTCTTTTGAGATAATGTACCAGCGTAGGTAACAGCGTAGCGCGATAGAATGATGCTTGTGAGTTTGAAAGTAAGTCTTCCATCTTTATTTTTCTATCTTAGGACCCTGGTGTTAAGATACTCCATTCCCATTAAGACACATCAATTCCACACACACAGTGTTGAGAATATCTTCATATGAAAAAATTAAATATTTCATCTCCTCGGGTGGAAAATGAACCGACGACCTACCGCGCCTTACAGTTGCACGCTTGTGCTCCTGCGACGCGCCTGACCTCAATCTTTATAGCAATATTTTCCATCTATTTAAAATATATTGTGTATTGCATGGCGGAATATAACACCTTGTCTAACGAAACTCTTCACGTAATAACAATAATTTTAAATATCCACGTATCCTGAGTAATCAAACCTATTACCATTGTGGACCTGGCACTTCAGTTCCTCGAGAATTGTGCGGAAATTTGAAAATTAACTTGCAATATGCGGGATACTGCGGGACGCTGAAGGAAAAGTATCTAATTAATAAATAACTGTTATATATAGGCTGTTATTAGGCGTGAATTAATATATATAATATATTTAAAATATTCATTTCCTTCGATCTCGTAACGAGGCAAAGTGCGGCGTTCTCTTCAGCTATATAATATTAGTATAGATAGCATAAATAACTTTTTCAATATATATTATATTTACATAATATATAAATACCCAAAGAAACACTAAACAAGCGTGACATTAGTGGCTAATGTATCGACGTGTCCCCGCAAACTAATCCCGCCGGAACTACTAGCCACTGGACCGCGCTTCGTTGACGTGACGTGACGTGACGTTACGTGACATGACCATTTCCAAGCGATTGATGTATGATCCAATTATGTATAGGTAATTACTTAATTATTATTATTAATTGTTTCATTTAAAAGACACGTAGTTAAGTTCAAAATTATGTTTTACAAGTAACGTGGAGATGATATTATAAATATTCTTCACGCTTTATCTCGCATAAAGAGGGATAGGCAGTTTTCATCTAAGATACTCCCTTCCCCAAACACCATTTAGTTTTCGAAACAATGTGTGTTGAATGGCGAAAGTCAATGCCAATGTCTTTGTTCATCAGAGCGGGGACAATAAAACAATTTAAATATCATTCCTCTGGATGGGAATCGAACCCACAACAATCACGTTTACCAGTCACTCACTGCCGCACTGCGCCACGATAGCCTCGTCGACTAGCACTAAATTACTGTAAATGTATATAACTTGTTATTCTAACTCTTTATGCTACACAAGATAGATACTTTCCATGACGCTTATTAGATGGAAAGAGTTGCTTCACCGTAAAAACGCAATATACGAGTTCATATAGCAGCATAGGCAGAGGCAGCTAGAGCACCAGAACGAACAAATTAAAATATTAAATGTTTATTTCTTTCTGTGGGAATCGAACCCTCAAGCCGTCACGTTTATAGTCACACGTTTTGCTTTGCTGTGCCCCTGAGCCACATCAATTTATCAATTTTCAATAAAAATCACTTTTGTTTAGGATAGTCTAAATATCTAGGAAGGCTGCGTTACATCAATTTTTTTGTATACATTTGACGGAAATGAAGCGGCAAATGAAGGCTAGTCTATAATAATAAAGTCAAGCTTTTTAAGGCTTATAATATATTTAGTTGTAAAGCAAAAATGTCGGAAGTAACTTTTAAACTAAAGCGTATTTAGCATTTTTAAGCTCTTCGGCAAGTTGGTATAAAATTAATAATTTAATACTATTTCTAAAGACCGTCGTTGCGAAACGGCACAAGGGTGTGACTGTAACGCGACAGTTGTGAGTTCGAGCTCCACTCGAGGAAGTGAAATATTTATTTACGTTTTTAATTCTATTTCTTCGCTCTCATGTCAAGGCGGCGTTGACTTTTGCCACTCAACACGTACTGCGCCAGAAATCGGCAAAAAGTGGGGAACAGAGTGTCTTAACACTAGGTTCCCTCTGGCTACCCTGCTGTGTGCGGAATACAGCATGAAGCTGTTTTTTTTTCATACTATTTCTAAAGCCCATAATGATGCAGTGGGGCAGCGTTTGACTTTTATATATAAATATAATGTTTGTGAATTTGATTGCCACTATCTATACACAAACGCACACAGCAGAGTAGGCAGAGGCACTCCGGTCCAGTAAATACACTTCCGTTCCTCTCTTTTCCCCAGATTCTCGAGGCATTGGAACTCAACGCCACACTTTGCGTAAAGACGGATGAGGATGGTAAAGACCATCCTCCCAAGTGGGAATCGAATCCACAATCACCGCGTTTACAGTTGCTCGCTTGTGCCCGTAATCCACCACTGCCTGTTTTATTTACATATTAAAGGTTTTCTTTAGAGAGTTCTTTAGTGTTTTCTTTAATTTTAGAGACATTTTGTATTAAGTACCAACACTCGTCGCGCCGTCTCGTTACTAGAGCGAGGAAATGAAAATTATTTAATCCCTCAAGTAGAAATGAATTGCAAACTAATATGATTTAGTCATGTTTGTTATTTTGCAAACACCCCTTACCTCTTTTCTTTGAAGGGTTTCTATTCATTCTGAGGTTCTTTAGATATGCGCTCTGAGGCATTCCTAATTAAGCTCTTAGATGGTCACCTGTTCAAATATGCGCTATTTATAAAGTAATATCACATTAGTAATGTGCAGAAAATTAAATATATAGTAAAATTAAATTAAAAATCAAATCATCTTCACGCTGTATCCCGCAACCAGCAGGGTAGGCAGAGACACCCTAGTGTTAAGACACTCCGTTCCCTACATTTCGCCGAATTCTGGAGGCATTACGTATTGAATGGCGGAACTCAACGCCACGCTTTACCTTGACACAAGAGTTAAGAAATGTAAATATACAATCGTGTGGTGATCGGACCCACAACCAGACGCGTTTACAGTCACACTTCGTGCTCCTGCGCCACAACTGGCCTCTCTGCTAAATTAAATATATAATACATACTTTCATTTATTCTCTCGAGTAACAAGGCTAAGCGCGACGTTGAGTTTCGCGGAACGGATGTTGTAACAGGCTCCTAGGCTGCCTCTGTCTGTTGTGCTATCCTCTCTTCTATGCTTATCAATATCTATTTCTAACATATCCATATATTATTTGTAATATTAAACGTATTACACTATATGATGATATACGAGCATTTCACTGAATAATTTGGTTTTGCAAAACGTCAATATGTCAGCCAGAGCGCGCGTCGCCGGACGTCGCGTCGTAATAATAGTAGCGTCAGCATATCGAAATTTATTAGTTTTCTGCCAAATTTTGATATATTTATATATGTATTTCTATATTAATTAATTTGTTTTTTTTTTCTAGGAATATCGTTAGAAGTTCTCATGATTTTTATATGTGTGCTGAGTTTAATTAAAAAATCACCCACTTAGTCAACTAAATTTAATACCTATGGAATTAGAAAAACTTCCAGAATTCGGTGGAAAGTTGAAAACACATACACATATCACATGTGCATTGTGGATTGAATTATTTTGATTTCTCCGCCTGAAAAAAAAATAGCTAAACAGTAGTAGTACAGTAAAATATATTATTTATATTTTACTGTACTACAAAATAAAACTTTTAATTATATGTTGAAAATATCACATTGTATTGTATAAATATATATGTATGTCTGTACAAAAACGTAAAACGTCGTATTTCGTATACAAGTAGGACATGATATTGTAGAATCATTCTAATTAGTGTTAATTAGTAGGACTTGCAAACATCTCAAAAATTAAAGATTTTTTTAAGTTACTAATGTAAGGAAATAATATTAAGTATATTTAAGACGTCGTCGTACTGTCGTAGACGTATTAACCGTTGTATAAAGCTTCTGACAGTTAACGCGATCTTTATGGGTTTGATTTCGTCTCGGGGGAATTAATTATTTTTTGTTAACAAGATAAAGAGCGGCGTCAAGATCCGCCTACCCACATTATCTCGATGATTGGTCGGCTAATTGTGAAGGGAGATAAATTTTTATACGTTTACTAAAATAACAAGTTGTCATGCTGTGTGGTTTGTTCCAATAACTAGTAGAGTGATACTCCACTATAAAACTTAAACTAAGTTTTATTTTAATCCGACCTATTCAGTTTAAGTCGAGTCATAAACACTATGTAAGTGTACGTTTCATTACTAGAATAGAGAGGATTATCGTTAAAATGTAGAGTAATTTCATCTCGAGACTTAAGAGCCTCTGCTATAACGTTTATTCTTAGTAAGACAAGTTACAGTCAAAACTACGCGGCGTACAACGCTGAAATTTGGTATGCGAGACAAATGTAGATATTTAAAAATCTTAACACAGACAAAACAGCAGAACCAAACGCCGCATTTTAAATAAATTTCTTAAACGACCGGGGAAAATATTTTTAACTAAATATACCCTCATTTTATACAATTAGATAGTTGTGGGATTCGATTCCACAATTATGTAATTGTCTGTATCGGCAGAAAGTGGGGAACGGAGTGTCTTAACACCGAGGTTCCCTCTGCCTACCCCGCTGTGTGCGGGATCTATCTAATTGCATCAAAATTAGCGTAAAAATGAACCACTTTAACAATAATTCCTTTCCCATCGACATAAAATTATGAAACGCGAATATTCCGCAGCCGCAACTATTCATTCCACATGAACACGTCACCAGAGACATTCTAATGTCATATGTCACATTAAGCGCGAACTGATCCATTGTACAGCCAGCAAATTAAGAGAAAAAAATATTAAGACGCTTGACTTGACGCGTTCAATAATTGTGTTCCCCGCTCTAAGACTAAATGCGATGTTGAGTTCCGCCACTTGTGTCAAATGTCTCGGCCTACCCATTAGGGGAAAATCTGTGTAGTTATTTTTTATTCTCCAACTATCTTCAACTTCCACTACCCTAGAGGAGCTGTGGAAGGGTCATGGTGATGCTCCTGCAAGCCATCGAGGCTTGACGATGTGGATGCCCTGGGAGGACCTCCAGGGCACTCTAAAGCGGTAACCGGACCTGCCATCAAGGCGTCATAGTAGCAACTGCGCGCGAGCCTGCGGCGTCT
The DNA here is from genome assembly GCA_037355905.1 of Heliconius aoede. Lineage (NCBI taxonomy): Eukaryota > Metazoa > Arthropoda > Insecta > Lepidoptera > Nymphalidae > Heliconius > Heliconius aoede. The sequence goes on from JBAIZZ010000183.1 coordinate 184,643, forward strand.
CATATTGGCGGAGAGGGTTTCGGCTGGGGTTTAGTTTCACCGTTGAGTCCAACAGTAAGACTCATATGTTACTCGTCCACGTCTGCACATTACAAAAAATAAAAATTCTTTCTCTAAATTATTTAAAAGTATAGAATTGATTTCTTATAATCGCCTCTTTTTATAACTTTAGCGGGATAAAGCGTGAAGCTATTTAGTTTTGATTTTTACATTTATTTCAAAAAACTTACGGAACCCAAATTCCTATACAGCTCTTCGATATTAATATCTCATAAGAGCCCAATTCAGGAGGCTATTGAAAGATTCCCGTAATAGTCCTATCACTCTATAATTTATATAGTATATGTAGAGTTATATTCAAAAATATTCCTATATCAATAAGAAATGGACTCTCGACTCGACCTCTGAATAGATTTAAATTGTGAAAAGATATCCGTTATACGTATTAAAATGAAGAGATTCTAAGAGACCTTCGCGGCGCAGCGGTGAAGCGTCTGACGTGACAGTTGTGGGTTCGATTTGTCATAAAATGTTTTCAATGGAACACGAATAACATGAGTATGTAAATATACCCGTTCTAAACGTAAAATAGTGTAAATATTTTTCTCAATCGATATGCTCGTCACGGTAACAATTCCTATGAAGTGATAGTAGATTTATATATTTTTTTCTGAAATACGACGTTAAGTCATTCGGAAGGTTTTCATATTACGTAACCTTATATGACGCTCCATTTTTCACCTGAGAAGATATAAAATAATTTAAAATACTCAAAAAAATATTTAATCTTACTTTTCCTTGTTCTTTTTTTTGTTTCAAATACAGATAATAAAATATTTTAAAAAAGAATTTTTACATCAGAAAGGTCAAGGTTTTTACATCAAATTGGGTGAAGCCCTTTCAAGAGTTTGACAAAAAAAAAACAAGCGAGTATCGCTCAAATTGCCAGGAAGTTACAAATTTCTTTGTTATTTTTGTCTGCGTTTTTCACTAATTTCTATTTGAAGTCAATAAATTGTTTGACTTCGACTTGCAGTTGGTGTGTTTTTATGAAAGTTTTAGTTTTTATGATATAGCAGCACTTCTTGCAGAGAAAACACATGAGAATAAGTACCTTTGTATGAAATATTTTTAATTTAATGAATGACGAACCGGCACGTAACCACGACAATTTACGTTCAATTCATCATTCATCTGTATAAACTTCTATATGTGTACAGAAAAGAGCGAATCGGGTTAACCCACTGAGGGTTTAGCTTAGCCAGAGCTTTCATAAGATACCTCACATGAGCTAGCAACTTTAATGTGAAAATGTTCCACTCTTTAAAGCTTATTATTTTTAAAAAAACTTATTAACTAAAACTAAAGCTTATTAGCTTTATAGTGTGGAAATATCCGTTTTTATAAACGGCCATATCTTATTTTTAAATAAGTATACAAATATACTTTTCTTAGGAAATCAAGGAACTGTACATAGTTTGAATTTCAACTCGATGTTTATAAGCGTTCCTGAGATAAAGGATCAAAGGACAGACAGACAGACGGACGGACGGATAACAAAATGATCTTACAAGGATTCCGTTTTTCCTTAAACGGTATGGAACCCTAAAAAATCCAAAACATTAAGTTAATGGCAATATTTAATACTCAAATTACTAACACTATAATTACTTATTTATATATATTACATATAAAAATACTCCAGCTGACGGAGTCACGGACGAGAGATTAAGCCTCTATTTATATACAGATCTCGTAATTAAAAATCAATAATATGTAACTATTATGAAATCCATAGATATATGAAAAAGATTTTCTAAGTGCCCATATCCCTGTATTTGGGTTATGTCAAAAAAATTACTTCCTTTTTTTCCATATAGCGGGGTAGGTATATGAAATCAGTATTAAGCACTCCGTTCTCCATTTCATCACCGAACTCTTAATATGTTGCGTGTTGAGAGACGTAACTCATCGCCGTGTTTCACCTGCCAGATCGGGAAAGTAAAGATAAATTTAACTTAATCATTCCCCCGTATGTGGAGCAATACCGCAACCTTCATCCTGAATGTTCTCGAACTCAAACGCTATGTACGACGAACGATAAGTAACGAGGCAAAGCGTGGTGTTGAGCTCCGCCACTCAATACTCAGTAACTCAAAATGCTGTGATGCGAGGACAACGGACTGTACGCTACGAAGGCCTACTACTGTACTTAAGAAAACAAAAAACTAATAATGCTACGTATAACATTAATTGAATTAAGATTCCAAAACATTGATATGGAATGCGCGTACATACGCTCATAGAGCGTGAAACAGTGACTTTTAAACTCCGCCACGATGGCGACAAGCTAATTTTTACGTGAAAAAATAATCAAATTCAATGTTTTCAGCGTGATTTGCCCACAAGTAGGCTTACAGGAGCAGAGGGCGTCTCCCTGAAGCCGTCAGTACGACGCCGGCCACCGAGCGAGCCTGACGCGTCTCCACATAATAATATATATACATATATATACGTACATACATACGGACAATAACACTAACATTATTAGTGATACAAATTCTTCATTTACAGTGTATTCAAACGCAAAATGTTGCATTAAAATGAGATTATCATTTTTGTATTTCCGTCTTAGGATCGGGAGATTGAATAATATATAATATATATTAGTGTAAAGGTGTTCATCTGTGAATTTTCCATTATTCTCAGTAAAGTTCCAATAATCTTAATATGGATCTCACTAATATATAGTAATCTCAGACTAAAGGAAAGTATCGTTGTAGTAGATAAAATATAAATCGCCTCTATATTTTATGTGAATACATATTATTCAATATGCGATTCTACGAACTAAACAATATTTAATATATATAAACCTAATTTATCATATACCGAGAATAACCAACTTATTTGGTCCCATGATTTGATAGATGAAAAAGAAAAACATACAAAGGTTCTATACAAATCTCACGTCCACTTTGTATACAGATATTTTCAATACTTTAGTATTAATCTGCTAATATTGGAAAATACGCCGAACAATAACAGCCAAGATCAATAACGTAAATAAAGTTTCTACAGATACAGTAATATTGTGAATGAGCTTTTTCAATCCTTGAGACAGCTTTCGGGTGCGGAGTGAATCGCTTTTATTTGGTAATTTTATGTATTTTTAAATTACTTTTTGTTTTTTTTTTACTTTCTGTACAGTGTCTGTTTAGGTTGATATACGATTATTAAGATTAAATATAAATCCACTTTTGCCCAAAGTTGGTTAATAGTGATGGATCACATTAATACTCATGATATTTTTATAATAAATTACATGAATTCTTTATTAAATATTTGGAAATTAAATTAAATTAGATTTACAAAGTTTTGCTCTGACGAGTCTGTGATATGTTTTACGAAATAATGATGAGTCACCGTTAAAAATAAAATAAATATGTGTCGTAAAAAAATAAGCGGAGAATATTTTGTCACTATTAACTTACACACGCATATATATAATATTAATTTTAATCCACCTTTTCCCAAAGTTGGTTAATAGCGGTGGATAAGCCATGCAGACATGGTATTTAATAACCTTTAAATACGAATTCACGGCCACAATACGCCATCAATAACGATCTGACACCTGCTTACATTAAAATGTGTTAACAACCATACTTTTATATCAAACATTTTAGTTATTTTTGATCAAGAGTTTGATCTTACTCATCATAGATTACTCAAATATTTCGTACTTCCTGTTATACAATAGGCATTTAAAGTTCTAATAGCAACATTTAACGTAACTTTACGCTGCATCCTGCACGTAACAGGGTGGGCAGATGACATCGAGTGTTAAGACACTCCACTGCCCTTAAAGTGCTTCCTTTGCCAACTTTCTAGCGTATTCTGGAGGTATTACGTATTGAATGGTGAAATTTAACGCCGCGCTTTGCCTTGTTACCAGAGCGACGAAATAAAAATATTCAATATTTCATATTCTCAAGTGAGAATGGAGCTATAATTTTACTCATAATAAACATATGCAGTCGGTTTTAACACGCTGAGCTAAAATTGTCTCTATACGGCAAAAGACAGAGTGACATATTGCATGCATTATCTTTGCCACTAGATTTAGACAAAAAATAATCTTAAGTAAATTAAGCTATTATTTACATTTTAAAATAAAACTCATTTCCCTCAGTCATATATTTATATTACATCCGCCACTTTGAGGCCACTCATGGCCTAAAGATACAAGCGGGTGATTTAAGCTGCGACAGGTTGTGGGTTTGATACCCGCTCGAAGCAATGAAATATTTGGTATTTTCATACGCTCGCTCTGGTAACGAGACAAACGCTGCTTGAGTTACACATTTTGACACGCAATGACTGCTGAATTTGTAATTGCAAACTGAATATCTTAACATAAGAGTTCCTGGTTCCATCTGCCTACCCTGCTACGAGCATGTGATACAGCGTCAAGTTACAATAAATCTATGCTAATATTCCTCTAACCTTCCTCAACGCGTTAGATGTCGATAAAGTTGATTTAATGAATAATTAAGACGCCACAGAGAAACTGTTACATTTTAGTTTATAGTGTAGAGCTTTGTTTGTTTACATTGTGGTTTCATTGCATTATAAACGTATTATTTAAATATTTCTCAATACAAATGTTGCTTAAAGTGCCAACTCAAATATATATGTAAATAGAATTCTAATAAACTTATAAAACTCGTTACAATTATGTACATAAAGATTAAAAAATGACCTAAAATACATTCCTGTGAGAGCCAAACAATCATGGAGTCGTCGAACGGCAGAGAAAGCGTCAAAATGACTGCATCCATAGACAGTTTGAAGTTATCAAGTAAGAATACCTCGAAACACGCGTCTTCAGAATCAGTTTTGTCGAAGAAGGACAAAGAATGTCTCCAAATGCAAGAATGCAAGAAGAAGTTGCTGGCAATGGAGCCGCAGATAATAATTCGTGATGAAAACGTGGTGTTGAGATCTCCACCACAGAAGAAGATTGTGATGCCGCCGACTATTAATCCTGAGGTATGCCTCTTTGTTTATATATAATAATAATAATTTATATATAATAATTATTATTCATAGTCATAATTATATATACAACTTTATGTCATCTACACGCTTTACAGTCGGTTTTGGATCTCGACTCGGAACGTATCAAAAATGAATCGGAAAATAGAGAACTAAGTATCTAAGTTCCCTCTGCCTTTTCTGCTATTTGTGGGATACAGAGTGAAATAAAGCATAACATATTTTAAGATTTCATACAAAAAACGTAAAACGTATGTGCGAAGGTGTAAATTTAACATTATTTTTGAAATTGCCTCTTAGTGGATTGTGGACGTATAGCTTATTTTTTTAAACTGTTTAAAAATGTACTTTTAAGCGTCCGGATCGTCCGAAACGATATTTAAATATATATAATAATATTTAAATGAATATTATTTACTTATTATGACAAACTCATATGATAACATATGAACTGAACTCATTCAGTATTTGTAATAGTACAATATTTCCTATCGATCTATATATTATTTTCATTTCCTCGCTTTGACACAGCGCGGAGTTGAGTTCCGTCACTCTAAATGTCTCCAGAATTCAGAATGGTGAAAAGTAAGGAACAAGAAACAGCAGGTCACGAGTTCCTTTTGGCCACATACAAAGATCTTCTTTTTTGTATCTAAATGTACTATAGAATGAAATAAAACAAAGGTGTTAAAACAAATAACCAGTCGTTACAAGAATGAAAAATAAGCTGAGCTCCAGTAGGATTTCGCATTTACTTTACGTATAAAAACCATCTATATGGTAATGCGAAAAATTATTTCTTTATTTGAATCGTTCTAGTGTAGGTGTATAATGTTGGATATTGTTATTTTATAAAATGTTTATTAGCGAGCCGCTCGTAGCTCGTAGCGCGCATATACTACTGTACTATTTATTTTCTCATCTAAATTACTTACGTGATCTAATAAAATTATCATTTTAAAGGCAATATATATATACATTGGCGGCCAATATATTCAATATTTTCATTTCCTCGTTCTCGTAACGAGGCAAAGCGCAATGTTGAATTCCGCTACTCAATACCGGCGCCTCGAGACGAAGATTTGAACGTAGTGTGGAAACACGCTTACCAGGTTTCCTATGCGAACCCTTATACAATCTTTAGGTATCGGAGCCAAAAACATTATGCCACGATATCGTCATTATAATAAATCCTAAAGTTAAGAATAAAATATTATGTCAATTATGGAATATTAAAAAATATTAATAAAGCATACGACAAAGTATATTTATTTCGTGCTGCAGCGACATAGCGGGGAACTGTAAATGCTACAGTTCTGAGTTCAGCTAGGTTCCCTCCGTCTATCCTGTTTCATGCAAGATACAAGGTGAAACTTAAATAAATATGTTCCAATACAAAGGCTTTTATTGTCGATTTGTGAAAAAAATAATATTTTATTTTCTGTCTATTCACATTTACAAATGGACGCGACACATTTATTAGAAAGCTCTTCAATTATAACTATCCATTTGAATTATTCTATATATGCAATACGTATCGGTTTGTATGTTGTGCACAAAATTGATTTGTGTGAGTGGAGTGTTCCTGCGCTTAGTGCGCAGCGGGGACACAGTGCGGACAGACACACTACGTCATCATACTGTTACTATGTCAAAGATATTTGAGATGATAACAATTACTGAAAGGCCTCAATATACTCGTAGCCCTATATAGTATAATATTCTTTTATATATTTATGAAAAAAAGCTGTTTCACTTTTTCACCTACGGGGAAACCGTAATAGGACAGACAGAAAAAAGTTGGTGTTAAGACACTCCGCTTCCATCTTTATGGCAAATTTTCGAGATCTCGATAGTTGTGGGTTCGATGCCCACTGGAGTAGGCCCTCTATCTTTAAGAATACTCAATATGCAATGTCTTAAAATTGGGCTAAATTGGGGGACAAAGTTTCTAAGAATTATTTCCCTTTACCTACTTTTTATAATCTATTAATTGCAAGAAAACTAGGAAAAGCGACATATATATCCACTAAAAAACGGAATTGCAAACAAAATGGAACCTTGATTTTTTTAATTAATAAATTCTTTTTAGTAAATGATTTCTGTTTTTCTACAATCTCTACAAAGCACCGCGACACCTGCGGGCGGACAGCCGTGAAATCGCTTGTAGCTAACACAATGCTGGGTTAAATGTCCTGTTTGCTCTGACTGGGGAACACCTTTAATAGAGTTATATGGAATTCCGTTAATAGTTAATGTTAGAAATTTTACCCTTTTTTACATTTTTATATACCAAAATAATTATGGTGAACCTAACAATTATATGTATTCTATCGACGCATAAGTGCTACGGCTATGGGTTCAATTACCGCTCGAAGAAATGAATAATGTTCTCTCTGGCAGGGGGAATTTAGATAAAATCTTTACTTTTCACTTACTTTGAGGTATTTTTTGTGGCAAACCTCGACGTCGCGCTTCTCTACTAGAGAAATAATGAAAATAAACCATTCCCGTTCCCCGTCCGTAGTGGATATGGAACCGACAACTATCTCGTTGACAGTCAGACAGATAGAAACGTATAGATAGGCCAAAAGTTTCATTAACAGAATGTGTATTCAACGTCGGGCGGCGGAGCGTCAACAAATCATGCTCTAATAGAACTAATAGTAATATACTTGACTATAGGACTATATGTACAGACTTGACTAATATTATAAAGCTGAACGATTTGTTTGGTTGAGCGTGCTAATCTCAGGAAGTACTGGTTCGATTTCAAAAAAAATGTCCATCTAATGTACGATATCTGCGGTCAGAGATACATACTAGGAATCAGAATGTATCGTAATAATATGTCATATTTAATATAGACAAAGCGAACGAGGTACTTGTGGGTAATTTGTAATATACGAGAGAATGTGTACTGAGCGTCGGAACTAAACGCTACGTTTTGTCTTGTAACCAAAGCAAGGAAATTATCCTGAGTGAGAATCGAACCGTTTAACTTTACAGTCAGACTCGGGGTAACTGACTGACTGACTGACTGAACTACAGTGACCTCCGTGCTAAATTTATATTAGTAATTTACAAATAAAACGATATTCTCAATTTAAAGTGTCGTATCTCTATAGTAGGAGCGTTGAAATTTATGCTCAAACTTTGTTTATTACATTCAAAAGGAAATTTCAGTTGGTAACGAACAAAACTGTATTAAGGCATTGTAAAACGTTAGTTAATTATGTAAAATTAATTTAATTCTCTAATAATTGTAAAATTGTCAACTTAATAAGAGACAAGGCGCGGTGTTTAGCTCTACCACTTAATAAGCACTGTCTCGAAACTGGGTGGTAAGTAAGCAACGGAATGTCTTAATACTCTCATATGATACTCAAGCTTAATTCCTTAATATTTTACTATTTATACCTGAACGTCAAAAAGTGGTTCTTCTTCTTTACATATTTTTTTCTTAAACAATACAATTTCTATTTTCGCGAGCAATTTGAACCTGCTTTTCTTCATCCATGCGCTTTGGCCACTAAACCATACGTTCTCATGCGGCTACAAATTCTTACATGCTCACTTGTAAACGTTTTTTCCATTAACATTTACAATTAAATTCATTCAACTGCATGTATCTCATGCCCTTGCCATATTAAACCTGTAGTATTCTATGAAGTCAAAATTTTAATCAAATATTGGAACTGGCAACTGCTTGGAAGTACAAGTAAGTAATGCCAGTTATTTTCAATAAACCAGTATATCAGCTCATAAATTTAAAGGTTTATCTACCATTTTATTTGTGTCGTATACAATTTTTCTGTATAAAACTTTCAAACTCTGCCAAGAACACCTACGGAGTTTGCCAAAACAAAGGTAATTTAACTTTATTTTAGAAATTAGCTTCTGCTTATAAATAAATAAAGTGATCCATCTCCACTTTTGTTGTAGCATTTTTTTTTTAATTTCTTTTCTTTTTGCTCTATTCCTAGGAAATATTCAGGGAACACAGAATGCTAAATCGTACGGCGTTAGGTACTTTGTTCCCCTCATACTAAATCATTTTCAAGATACATATATATATTTTGCGGAACTCCACGCCGCGCTTAGTCTTGTTACTACTACTTCTACTATTACTCTTAATAATCCACGACGACAGCACATTAAATTATATAACGATTATACTTTATTCAAATATGAAAGTTAGGATGGTAAGGACAGAATACAGTGTGACGGCACTAGGCTTGCATGAAGCGTGAATATACATATAAATAAATATAAGATTGCTAACTCTTCAATTCTAGGATTAACGCTATCTCAGTCGTTGGTTATAACTATATTTGGGGATTAACTTGTTCATTATATGTTTAAGCCTACATTTTAGGTTTCGATTCAGTAAATTCTGATTATTACTGGAATTATCCTATTGATATAGATATTTCTGAAGATAACGTAAATTACCATTGTTTTATCTCTTTTTATTTGCTTATTTTTTTCTTATAAAACGAAGTAGAGAAAGCGTAAAGACTCCGATTCCTACTTTTTATCTAATTTTCAAAACAGTGGATAAAGAATGGCAACACCAAATACCGCGTCAATAACTTTTAAACCCTTGTGCTAAAAATGGAGTCTTTGAATACTTTTTTTAGCTTTACACTATATCCCACGCTTAGTGGGGTAGGCAGTGGGAACCTCGAACGGCCATTTCTTTACTCTGGTCCCTACAAGAGCGGGTAAATGGAAATAATAATATATTATATCATTCCCTAGAGTGGAAATCAAACCCATAATCGTCACGTTAACAGCCGTACGCTTTTTAATACTCAATTATATTTAATATTGAGCATGAGGACCCCCCGGAAGGTATGCTTGAAGAGGTTGATGACGGTGGACGAGGCGAAAGATATAAGACACCGTAGCGTTTGGCGCTCCGTTCTCTCTGAGTACCACGCTAGAGATAAAACGTTCAGATATCGTTATAGTAAACATAGGACGGCCAAAATCAAATGGGAAAGACTAATGTGTGTTTCAGAAAGAAACTGTTAAACCAAAACCAAATAGAGCCAACAACTCTATGAGAACCGGAGCACATGTCTGTATACTCTCAACAAACATGTGCAATTCGTCCGCTCCCGTAATCGATAGCTTAATGGCTTCAAAGCACGTCAATAATCATTTAATATGTATTCTGTATAACGTGTGGTATTTTTGCAACGAAAATGAGCTCGAGTATTTTTTTTATTTATAGTAAACAGGCAGTGTTTTGCCACTCTCGCACAACAGGACAGGCAGAGAGAATCTATGTTTCCACTCGGAGGAATCAAATGTTTAATATTATAATTTTTTCGCTATGGTATAACTGTGTGCGACTAAACAAACTTTTCAGCTTTATATTATTAGTAAATATATTCTACAACATTAGTATATATACAATAATTTATAAGGCTGGTCGTGGCGCAGTGGTACAAATTGTGCTGCACAATCGACTGGTTGCGGGTTCGATTCCCACTCGAGGAGAGAAAATATTTATTTATGTTTTCATTTCTTCGCTCTGGTGAAGCAGCCGTGTGGTCCCGGCTTAGAATAGGATCACCCTGGTACTGTCGGTGTCGTAAGAGGCGACTAAAGTACGTGTGGAAGAGTCACGTCGCCAGTAATGGCAACACGCATGGGCAGACTCGACCGGATTTAATACCACCCCCGGCATCTTAAACCGGCGTGAAGTAGTGGCCCTTGCTACTGCGTTTCGCATTAGGTAATGCCGGGCCCCGGTGCCCTTCATCTCCACCTTAAAGGCTGGCAACGCACCTGTGGCTCCTCTGGTGTTGCATGGGGTCGTGGGCGGCGGTGATCACTTACCATCAGGTGACCCGAACGCTCGTTTGCCTTGTCCTCTCCCATAAAAAAAAAAAAAAAAAAAAAAAAGATATTCGCTGTTTACTCCCGATGGCCCGACATAATGGTCCCCATAGACCCCATTCCTAATGACGCACTAAAACTGAAACAATGGCTAACTTTGTAAGTTGCTAAATTGCGGTTCGACTTGACTGTATTGGATCGGGTCAGATCAACTTGTGATATTAATATTAAAACTTGAATTAAGTCTGGTCTAGTCAAATGAAAATAACTAAGAGTCGTGGTGGATGTTATATGTACATTATTGATTAAAAAAAACCCTTTCAGTATCTTGCGCTGGTTCTTCAGATCCAGTACAAAGAGGGTAAAGGCAGAGGGAACCTGGAAATCTTGTATTAAGACACTCCTCCTCCATTCCTCGGCGGAACTCGATACCAAATTTTTTCTACCAGGTTGGAAAAATGAAATTTATTCATTCTCCCGAGTGGGAATCGAACTCGAACTACCGTCGCGTTTACAATTATCTACTTTACCATTGCGGCACGAACCTCATGCAACAGTATTTCATACTTAGCCGAGTTAACTCTCGAAACTTACTCGACAATAGCTTGTGTTACGCCGGAATGCCTTCGCTAAGCTGTAAGTATGCTTATCTTTGGCTTCTAAATTCATTTTACATTTTTAACTTTAAATATATTCAAAGTTAAAAATAATATCAAAGTTATTCTTTACATCAAAAAATTGTTTTATAGGTTAGATAAAACATGGGATCCAGTGAGATATTTTTTCGTTTCTTTTCAGCTTCACGCTTTATTCCTAGCTGGGTGGCCACGGAGAATAGAGCGACAGTCGTTACGGTCTATGCATACATTTTTCACCTTTTCTATTATCATCAACTTCACCATATACTGTCCAGTGGATCCTCATGCTTTTCACATAATTTTTCTCCAGCATCATCAACGCAGACTTCACGAAAGGTCAACAAAAATTTCATCTGCCTCTCTTACTTTTCAATCTTGCTTCATAAATCTCTAATGCTATGCTTTTGTAACTCCTTTGACGTGGCCCAAATCATATAAGCATATCACATCTCTACAGCGTTTGCCAATCCCTACTTTTTTATTTTTCTTCTATAATCCCCGTTTCTTTCTCTTCCTTCTATTATATTCTGTGAACTCTTTTGAAAATATAGCATTAAAATACTAGAATCCGCCACTAAATTTGTCCGTACGCGCTGGTTAGGTCAGTCAAAGTTCAATCTGTGCGCATGAATATTATTTCCCCAAATAAGATTTGAACCGGCGACCATCGCGTTCATTCGCATACTAACTGCCCAACGGTAACAAGCGTAGATAAAGTATACTAATCCTCAACTCATAGTCGTCTCTCACATAAAAGATTTACAACTCGTACATAAGCGGCGCGGTCGTCGGGGATCTGAGGACGTGTGACAATGTTTCAATATGCTTTGTTCTTTAGTGGTCTTTAAAATGTGGAACCAAACCATTCATTCTAAGAAATTTTGTAGGTTTATTTATCGTTTTGACATATCTTATTCTATATGTATATATATATATATATATAAACTAGTAAACTTTTAATTTAGTCAAAATTACAACATATTCATAATGAATGACAGTGTCAAGACACTCTGTTTCTCTTTTTCCAGTCGAATTTACCTTGAAGGAATTACTGATGTACCTCATATAATAACAACCAAGTCCATTTCATACTTGCCAAATATATGGAAACACGTACTGTAACGAATAGCTTAAATTTCGTCGTTTGAACGTTGGCGTCTTGTTTGTGCCAACATTAATGATTGAGATAAAATCTTTAATAGCTTAAGAATAATGTATACAACGTCGAATATTTATGAATATGTTGCTATCAGTATACATTAATATATTTGCGCTTAGTGAGGCAGTCGTGGCGCAGCGGCACTACGCCTGATAGTGCGACGGTTGTTGGTTCGATTCCCACGCGAGGGAGTTTATTATTATGAGTATTAAATAATATCCTTCCAATGTATAATATCAATGTAATGTATCAACCCAAAACTTGTTTTTTTTTTAATTTTTGTCTGTTTGCTTAAATTGTTGTAGTTAACATTAGAAACGGCTTAATCGATTTAAATACAGGCTTCACTATTTTATTTTTCAAAGCTGCCCTTAACATTTAGTGTTTAATTTAATCGGTAAAGAATAAATTAATAATTTAACATCTTATAACATAACATATCTTAACTAACATCTGAGACATCTAAGAAAATGAGAAATTATATAGACGACAAAAGTATTTCAGTTGTTCACATTAGTAAATATCTAATCTAATAAAATAGCGTGGGCGAAGCCGCGAGCGGGTAGTTGTCGTCAGTATATTTCTAACATAGATTTCACTTTAAGCGTTGTCGTGCTGCCAGCGTAGATATTTCTCCCTCACGACAATGTTAGACTATGTTGTGACCTTTTGTAGCATGAATCATAAATTCGACATGTTATAGTAGTAAAGACTGGATAGGAGTGTATAGATATACGTGTACATATATAGTGTGTATATTTTGTTTAGAACTAGCGATATTTTCTAGATTTTTTCGTAAAAATATAAGCTTTGAGGCTTTTTAAGTTTCACGATGTGTCCCGTATATAGCAGGAAAGAAAAATAGTTTTAAAACACTATTCTCAACTTTCCATTCGATTCGATATGTCTTGTAATTAGAGCAACGAAACAGCGCTCAAATAATTCATACCCCTAAGCAGGAATCGATTTCGCACTGCGTCTTACTGCCGCATAATTATTTTTTGACAATTTATCACTCTCTACTCGACATGCGCAAATCATCACAATCGCAAACACCACAAATGATTGGATTGAAATATATTGGACATAAATATATTTCTTTTAAAGTTTCGAACCCACATCGTGCTCAGTTGCAAGTAGAATGCTACCAAACTATATAAGATTATACTGATATACAAAAATGTAACTAGATTTCGTATCGACAACAATCTCCATTCCCCTACTTTGTGTACTTTGATGGCATGTTCGCGTGTTCAGCCTTAAATCTGAGTATAGATATGTGTTCTTGCTTTATTATATCTATTTATGGATATTTTTGGTTTTTTTTATACCTGAAGTGCTGTAAATATTTATATATAGCACAGATAGGAGGTGTTAAACTTAACACAATATTGGTAATATAAGTTTAAATATAATAAGAAAGAAATCGGTTACTGTAACGATCATAAAATTATTTTAAGGAAAACTACTACAAGAAATCACTTACACAAGTGCTTACTTAGCACTTTAAGTGATTTAGTAAGAGTAAATAATATTGAAATAAAACTTTGTTAAGATAGTAAAGATTTCTAGTTTTTAGCGTCGCTTTGTATCCCCACAGCAGGTAGATACAGCAGCGTAGGCAGAGTCAACCTTGTAAACTAGTCAACCAGTCAACTAGATAAGACACTGTTCTTCACTTTCCAATCTACTTTTCGAGATATTTATTATCTCATTACCAGAGTGGGGTCATTATCTCAAAATAATGAATTCGGGGGAATCAGTAGAGGAATACTCGGGGGAGTAGGATTGGAGTCGAGTAAGAATTAAGGCCAGTCGTTATGCATGTCGTTACACATGAGTATACTAGTGTAAGCGTAACACGTTCGCGTTGGTAATGACGCCAAGCGTGGCGTGAAGTATCTTAATGGGAACTGAGTGTCATAACATTACGCTTCCAGGTTTCCTCTGTCTGCCATGCGCTATGCGTAGACCTAAAAAAATAATTTAACTCACAACCTTCAAGTTCACAGTCAAAGGCTGTGCCAATGCGCCACGACAACCTAGGACTAACGATTTGCTACAAATATTATAAGAAAATCAGTGCACTTGTGTTCTATTCTTATTCTACAAAAACAGCTTATAGTCTCTACTGTAAGTTCTTAATGCCGATTCCGCTATATATATATATATGTGAGAAATTAATAAATCCAAACAAAAAATCATCGTAGTTAAAAGTTGGACCAAAGAAAAATATTTAAAGTAAAGATACGTCGCTCAAAGCTGACGATAGTTGGTCTGGTTATTAACCTCACAACTATAAAAGTTTAACTTACTAAAACTATTTTTATAAAAGGCAAATATTTAGTATTAGTTAAAATGAAAAATGAAAATGTAAATATGGGAAGAGAGTGTCTTATCACTGTTTCCAGGTTCCCTCATGAAGTTCTCTTAGTATTCTCCTGCACACTAACCTACCTAAATGACAAATTTCTACTTTCTCCAGGAGTTTCGTCTGTGCGTCGTCTGTTAGTCACTCAATGATGGAAGAGTGTCACCGCGTGGTACAATAACCTATAGGGGAAGTTAGCTTCCCTTGAACTTACATTAATCACCTACAAAAAAAATCTGGATAAATTATAGGTAAAGAAAATAATTATTAAAACTAATATTTATTGTTCATTTCTTCGTAAATATAGTTTGTCAATTCATATAAGTTGCAGTTATCGTCGATCTACAATCCTGAGTTTTTTTTTCCGGAACACTCTATGAACATGTTCGATTCCCTACTGACCAGTTTTAATATTTTCGTGCATAATCCCGCATATAGCGAGGTAGGTTATATGCTATTGTGCCGCCATTGAAAATATCGTTAAAACATGTATGTTATTGATAAAAAAATATATATATTTCCGTTTCTTTTTTTCAATTTCTTAAAATAACGTGTATGTCGTTCACTTTTGAATGATTATTGACAGTTTTTTTAAGACATCAGCGAAAGCTAATTAGTGCTTTAAGGTTTATAACACATAATTATAAACTTTAGGGGTTCCATTACTATTGGAAAGAATATTTATGGTAAATATTTGACTCGCGGCGTTGACTTCCACCACTTATCACGCATTGGAGAACGGATATACTAAAAAGTCACTTGAAACCTAGAAATTTAATGAACGTGAAGGCAATCAAGGACAATAATAATTTAATTAACACTTTAACAAGACATGCATACTAAAACATCAATTAATTCTGTATCTAATTATAAGTGCAGATTTAAATGGAAGTAGAGTTGGGGACATTGTGGCGTCATAGGATGTTGACTGACTGTAAACGAGATAGTGTTAGGTTCTGTCCTGACTCAAAGTAATTAACTATTTCCATTAGGTTAAAAACAACGCGAGGCGTTGAGTTCCGCCAGTCATCACGTTAATGTGAAAATTAGGCAGAAAGTGAGGAGAGAAGTGTCTTAACATAAATTCTCTCCAAGTTTCAATGAAAATCATTTAAAACTTTGACTAACATATATAATGTAATTCAATAAACTGAAAATTCTAACTATATTTAGCTACCTACATAATAAAACGTGTTATCTTCAAAGGCGGTAATAAACCAATTCTGTTTATTTGTTCAGTGCGCATTCGATTCTCGATAGTAAAATTGCAATCAAAGTATAGCACCGCACCTGCTTCTACGCAAAAACACAAAACAAACTGTTTGTCGTAATTAAATAAATAGATATTTATGTATTGACTTTAGGCCGTCGTGATGCAGTACAGAGTCTGACTGTAAGGACGACAGTTGCCGGTTCGATAGATTAATTATTTTTATCTCTCTCATTCTTGTAATATGACAATGTGCGGCGTTGAGTTCCGCCACATGGTTTATTTCGAAAATTGAAAAATACGCGGAGAGCAGTGTCTTAACACTAGCTTATAACAAATGTTATTTACTTGTCGTCACCGCTGTTACAAAAAGATTTAGTATGAAAGAAACTTTGCTACGTGCTCCAGCTGCCGTTAATCACGGCTTGATTACACTTAATACGTATCTATCTACGTAACTGTCCTCGTAGTTATCTCCCATAGTATAGAGATATTCTGGTATTGTTCTTCTTATTTATTTCTTAATAATATAAAATGTGACAAAATTATAGTGAACTCAAAATTTTTTTTACGGTATCTACTACGTACGTACGTAAGACTATCAAGCAAATCCCGCATGCCGCCACACTTTTTCTTCGTATCCACAGCCGTCACGCTTACCGTCAGATGTTGGGCCGCTGCGCCATGACGGCGTCTTAAATAGAAAGTTAGGAGATCGATTACTATTCGGAAGAATATTTATGTCAAATACTTAAGTCATGGCGTTGACTTCCCCCACTTATTACGCATTGGAGAACGGAATATCTTAATGCTATTGAATGTAGTTCTCTATAATTATTTTAAATAATATCAATAAGTTGAGGTCAGGGGTTAGTTGTGGCGCGGGGATAAAAACGTGTTACCGCAAATGTGACAGGTTGCGGGGTCCCGTTAGGGAGTGTCTGAATGGGGGACGAAGTGTTTTAACACTAGATTCCCAGGTTCCCTCGGCCTACTGTACCTAAATGGATTTTTTCGTTTCAGAAAGAAATATTCCTTAGATATTTTTCACTCGCTGAAAGTGAAACTTAAGCTTTGAAAGACAAGGAAAAGCTTTACGGATCGTTTCTAAATACCTTTTATATAAAATCCTTAGGTTATACGAATTCTATTATTTTACACCTCTTTCTTTAAAATGGCGACGTCTTGTGACGAAAAGTCGGCAATATTTAATTCGAGTTCAATGTGTAGCTGAAACAGTGACGGTTGTGGATTCAATACTCAGAGTAACACAAACGAGTTGACTTCCACCACAAATGTCTTAAAAAACCTGGATAAAGGGGAGAACAAAATGTACACTACTATTTTGCCTAAAAAAATGAAGACTAAAATTTGTTTATTTCCTTGTATTTTTAGCCTCAATCTCTATCCCGTACATACCTACCCAGTTAGGGGGAACCTGAGAACCAAGTGTTAAGACACTCCGCTCCCATTAAAACACTTCCGTTCTTTACTTTCTACCGTATTCTGGAGACACGAAGTATAAAAATCTATTCAACCACTGAGCCAAAAGTTGTGATATTCTATTCATATTCCACACTTTGGATGAATTGAGAGCTTGTGAAAACAATTACATGAAGTGGAGTCGGATCCCGCGGGAAATCAACAACAATGTGACTCACCATGAGATTATAAATATCGATTTTAACACAATGTCTTTATTATCTTGTACATGACTGTAGTTATATCTGTACGTGGTCTGCCTGTCTTCCAGTAATGGAGAGGAGAGACCATGCCAAACATATCGAAACCCACAATCGTGTTTACAATCTATATTCCTTTGAACCAGAACTAAGATCTCAACATTAGAAAAGTTTAAATGAGGACCAGTAACATTACGTGGGTTCTTTATCGTTTATAATAAGCGTGATTTACTTTTATCTGAGCCGCAACCCTCGTAGCGTCTTATCCTTCAATTAAATTACGTAGTTTTGAAAATGTAGCTAGAATTATTTTAATTTATGCTTAAGGTTATTTTTAACCGACTTCTGTAAGAGGACAAGGTGGGCTGGGTGAACCGTTTCTGAGCTGGCTTACCGTAGTCGTATTTTGACAATTTGTTCAGTCCGAAGTCCGAGTCCGAGTCCGAATTTTCGGGTCAGAAGTCCAGTTCTGACCCGAAAAACACATGTCTTAAATTTTCATAGTTTGCTATTGCGACCAGTCATGGCGCAGGGGCACCAAATGTGACTATAAACGCGACTGGATCTGGATTCTATTTCCGCTCGAGGAAATGAAATATTTATATAAATTTATATTTTAATTTCTTCGTTCATAAAATAAGGAATATCAATATTTTCTTGTTCTAGACAAAATTTTCTTATATGATAAATGAATTATTTTTATAAGCAATCTACTGACGGATGGATATATATATTCCCTTACGCTAAAAATGGACATGTTAGTTCCTAAGAAAGAGTAGAGCCGCCACACCAACACCAATTTGCGACTAATAATGAAATACTGTATATAATTCACTTCAGTGACTCGAGCGCGGAGCTCTTGGAACTATCTGATTAATAGACTTAGTGCGACATTGTTCGCTTTTGAACTGATTCTACTCTACTGTAGCATAATAGTGTGGCTATACATTAGCATATCTCTACATTAATTAAAACCTAAAAGGCGTCAAGGTCTGCTCAGGCCGCTGAGTAGGTAGAGTAAAAAGTACAATATATCCTATATATTGAAAGCATCGATCGGGGCGCTACCACTGCCCACACAGCTGATGTAGGATCAGTTTGTGCTTCGTCTGTCAAAAAATTATCATTGATTAACAATCTTGAAATTGATACAGAGCCCTCAGTATACAAGTCCGTCTCTCCGTCTCTCACCCATGACCAACTTGACCCATTTTCTTATTTCATATAAAATATACTTTATGCCCCAGTTAATACCACGTTAAGTATAATAATAAAATATGACATTATAACGTGATCATTTGCGCTCGCAGTAAATCCTACTACAATAATGCTAACGTAGCGTGACGAGAATTAAGTGGTATAGTATATGTGATAAAATAAATTACATCTTTTGTAATATTATATAAAGATATTTTTATTATCTGCAACGACAACTAATTGTTCGACGTGAGAAGAAGTATCCTCTTCTTTCACAGGATAATTAATATTTAAAAGCCCACAAAGACGATCTCGATAGATTATATTTGTAATAACAGGATAAGGACGTAAAACTCATCCTATCCCTTTTTTGATGCTAATGTATATTAGAGTCCAGTCGTGGCCCAAGGGTACCATGTGACTGTAAACGCGAAGAGCTGAGGGTTCGATTCCGACTCAAGGAAATATTTAATATTTTTATTTCTTTGCTATAGTATCGAGAAAAAGTGCAGTGCTTAGTTTAGTTTAAGTACAACTGCAGGTTATGCAAAAAGTTCATCGTAATTCAAATGGAAGTTAAAAATTATTTCACATAACACATTTATGTCGAAGAAAGTTAGAAGATGTTATGTAAACACATATTTAAATCCAAATTTCAGCAAAAATATGAGAATTTTCCCAAATTTTACTATAATATTAAATTTAAATTTCAGTGAAGTGCTAGCCACTCAAATTATGTAAAAAGTCCACTTTGAAATCTCGCCACGTCTTCACCGACTTCGGTGATAAAATATATTGCTATTTTCAACAACTTTAGGAGTGAGCAGTCACAGAAGTTCCAATATTCTAGCTTGGACTACTAAGACATTTGCTTTATTGGATACTATTATTAAACAAACAAAAATAAGAAGAAAATTTTAATTTAAAGATTCTAATCTTTACTGATTTAATTTATTTAGATTGACTCGTATGTAATAATACGGTTACTTAACTGTTTTTTCCTGGTGTTTTCTCACTTTCACTAGATCCCCACACAACCAAACACTACGGTCTCTGCATTCCTATTTCGCCTCGTCAACATTAATAACATTAATATATTCTTCATAACACTAGGTTCCCTCTGCCTACCCTTTTTATTTTTTGTTGTTTATTTTTGGTTAAGGAATATGAATTCCATCCATCTTGTGCTCCAGACCGCGCGTCAAGATGAAACATGCACCAGATTTCCAGTTCTAGGAAATCTCTAGTAATTTAACTGTTAAAACCGCATTCAATTTCGAGCACGAATGTTAACAAAGTATGTGCACACCAAGCTTAATTAATTTAAACTTCAATAGCTTTTATAAAGGAACGGAAGTGTCTTAATGAGAACGGAGTTTTTTAGCACTAGCATCCCTCTACCCTACCCTCAGCTTCCTGCTTTATTCCGCATAACAAGTTAAACTACATTTATTGTCAAGACAATCCATTCTTCACTGCTTTGCACAAATTCAAAACATTCAAAAACATTTAGAATTGATGGTGCTCAAAGCTGCCCTTTGTTTTTTGAAAGCGAGTCAATGCAAATAAATTAAATATAACAATTATTCCCTCTAGTAAGCATCAAATTGATGTCCTTTTTCCGTCCCTTCACGCGGTATCCCTCACATTGCAAAGTAGGTTACCACAACCCATCGTGTTTACAGCCGTACGCTTGTGCACCTGCGCCACGATTGGTCTCATCTTTTCTTTTTCTTATCGTAATTGTATGAATATCTCTATTAAAGATATAACCTAATTAATTACTGTTCTTTTTAAATAATAATCGCCTTCGCCGAATTAAAAAAAATAACTTAAAACTGTATGCCGCACACAACAGGTAGGCTTCTGCCTAGTGTTAAGACATTCCGTTCCCCATTTTCCGCCAAATCCTTCAGGCATTGTGAGTTGAATGGCGGAATTCAATGTCGTGCTTTACCTCGACCCAAAGTGAAGATATGAAAATATTAAATATTTCTTTTCCTCGAGTGGGGATCGAACCTACGACCAATCGCATTTACAATCACACGATAGTGCCTGCGCCACTAGTGGCCTCATTTGTAATTAAGCTTATACAGTTCCATTGTACCAAGCCACACAAATGAAGGCACAGTTTTGGTCAACCGACACGACACGCCACCGGCGCGACGATTTACCGTCACGTCGTAAATTACCGTAAATACGTAAATAAGCGGAGCCACGTCGAGATACGACAACTCGTAGAAACACGACCGTATTGGTAAGATACTGATATCGTTATTTTACAGCTGCACGGTTTTTCGCATAGCGCCCTGCTGGGCAAAAAGTAGGGGGAAAAGTAGTGTTAAGACACTAGTTGTAAATTCGATCCCCACTCGTGGACATGTTGGAATGGAAAATTTAGTCAATAGTGATGCCTTCATACTAAAAGCTCTTCCGTTACTAACTGACTGACAGATAGATAATTATTTTCGTTGCGTCGCACTGGTAACAAAATGAAACGCAACTTTGAGGTTCGCCATTCAACCTGTCATATCTTGGAAATTTGACAACAGATTATTTTAACACTAGATTCCCTTTGTCTATAAAAATAGATATTCCTTCTATAAGCGTGATTCATACTACGTCCCCATTAAGGAATTTTCGTTCACGACTTTCCACCAAATTCTAGAGGAATTGCGTATTGAATGGAGGTATTTGACGCCGATCACAATCTTGTTAGCAGGGCGAAGAAATGAAAATAATAAATATATCATTTCCTTGAGTGAGAATCGAACCCACAATGTGTCAAATTACATTCGCACGCTGACTGATCTCAAATACTTTATTTCATTTAAAATTACATAATATGAAAACGATAAAAGTTTTTGGTATTTCTTCTAAAAACAAAATAAGCCACAATTTTCAAACAGTTAGTTGTTTTCAACGTGAAGAAAATTTAAAGAATGTTGACTTGTTGCGAATTCTAATTCTACTCGTAGTTAAAGTTTAAACTGAACAAGTCAGCGCTGTCGTATACAATTCTGGTTAATTTGGGGAAAACACTCATTTACTTCATTAAATTTATGTAATAACGTCAACATAAATTTTCTTAAAAGAAAGAAACTAATTTCTTCCTTCATATACTTAAGTATATAGACAACACGTACGCGCCGCTGTGTGACAGTGACGCTTCAATGACAGTTCTAATTAATTATCGTTAGATAAGCGAAATTTGTAAAAATCCCAATAGAGATGTCAACAACACGCCTATTATCATTCTCGAAAAATATTTGTTTTACTTGTGATCGAACTGTGGTTTACCGTGACGGGAAGATAAAATAATTGCAATAAAATATTTTTTTTAACACTCAGCTATTTATGTACATTATATTATTTCTTCTAAGAATATTTTTATGAGATACAAAATACATTAAATTCTCAAGCTCCATTAATAATACAAATGTTCCGATCGCGTCGAAGATTTACATGTATTTTCGTTTCTTTCTTCCTTTTCTTCACGTTTCTTGTGAAATATCAACAAATTCTTACGATTTTGTTTACTTTATCATATTTGTATATTTGACAGTGAAGCCCTAATATCCTGCTTGCGAAAAAAATATTATATGAGGCCGTCGTGGTGCAATGGCTCAAACGTATAAATGTAAATGTAATGGTTATGGGCTCTGTTCCCTATTGTGGAAATGAATAACTATTTTTATTTGCTCTGGTAACACGGCAACGCGCGGCGTTAAGATCTGCCACTCCATACATAATGCCTCCAAAAATTGGAAAAAAAAAGTGGTAAGTTGGGAACAGAGTGTCTTAACACTAGGTTCTAGGACTTCACCTATGCCTACCCTGTTGTATGCGGGATACAGTGTGAAGCTGATTTTGATTTTTTTTTAAGTTTACACGAATTGAACAGGTTCAATTACAGACCTGAGTCAAGTAGATGTCGCTAGTTTGTTACCATAAACTTAAAAACGTAACCCGAACTCACATGTCAAATGAAAACTTCCAATTCTTTTTTTACCAGTCTCTGCTTAGACTCTGCTTACAAAAATTCAAAGTTGGAAAATACTTATAATTCGCCATTGACAGTTCCTTTAAATTTTTGTCGCCTAACTTATATCTTGCCTAATAACGGTTCGAAGGCCGGCAGGAAAGTCTCAAGCTATTGTGGTGCGGACTTTTTTGTGAAGAAAAATTTCATATTAGCCCGAGTTTAGCAAACAAAGCGAAACTTTTCAGAACTGTCCAATTCAGGTCGTCTTAAAGATTTCAATTTCTTTTGATAATAATGACTGTTGAATGTCATCGTTTTAGAAACTATGAATGGAAATTTATGGTGGTTTTGGGTTGGATTCTCACTTCGGGATATTTTTATTCCGTCGCTATGATAACGAGGCAAAGACACCGTTGAGTTTCACAGCTCAACTTCCATTACATTCCCAGATTAGCCCTGCTGCGTATTGAAAACATTACAAGCCGCCTCCATACTAAAATATAAAGATAATATACAGTGGTCTTAATAAACGTCGTCACAAACTCAATACATTAAATAATAATACTTTGGAAATCGAACCTGCTACTTCCGACCAATGTAAATAAAAGAATACGTAGAGGGGAAAGTAAAATAGGCTTGTTAATTTATGTAATCTACGGTTACATCAAGGGATGGTTTAATCTTTGCTTAGGACGAAGGTCATTTGTGAAATTTATTTGACTAACATAATGTAACATCTTAATACAACCACTCTGTTTATTAATACGAGTATATAATAATATACGCTATGAGGCTTTTGCAATTCCAAGCATATTCTTGTACGCTTTTAACCATTTTTTTCTATATAAATGACCATAATCTAAACATTGTAATCGACACAGATAACTAAGAAAGAAGAAGAAGACACTAGCTTTACATATACATATTGTATATAACATACATACATAGATGTATATAAAGTATCGAGGCGGCCGCAATAGTGTGAACGAACTTTCAAATGTCATCTCAGCCACTTGGGGCTTGAGATTAATTCACAGAGAAAGTTTTGTTTCCTTCAGTGTTTTGCATAGTACACGGAAATGGTTTAGTGACTAATTATTACGCTTTCCGCTGCTGAGAGTAACTGTGGACTGGACTGGTTAAATTTACTTCAAGTAGAACATTGTTATAATTATGAATATTGCAAAAGTGTGAAGTGAGTTCATTTTATTTCCTCGCTCTGGTAACTTGACACAGTTTAACCGTTGAGTTCCACCATTCAACATTCAAAATCTTCAAAATTTGGGCTGCGCTTAGAAAAAAGAATGTCTTGACAATGGAATCCCAACATACTATAAGTGGGATACACCGTGAACCGAAAAAATAAAAGCTTATATTTTCCAATAAATTCTTTGATTGTCTCAGTTCAGTAACATTTGACTTATTAACAATTGACTTGTTAGACTAAATTAGATTACATTAGACTTACAATTAGACATGATTGTCTCTGAAAATTAAATCAGAGTAATAATTTAAATACTTGTATAATTATAAAGCAAAGTGAAATCGAACCCACACTCATCTAAACTCAGACTTTGATCTACGAAAGTATAATAGCCTTATCATAAAATACAATATGATTGAAAATTCATCAGACTTAATTTGTGCAGAAGCCGTTGTGGTGCAGTGGGACCGCGTCTGACAATTGAGGGTTAGAATACGACTGGGCGTTTCGTCCACCAGAACGAGCAAATTAAATTATATTTTAATATAATCGTGCAGATCGAACCCACAACTGTCAGACACTGACAGACACTGACCCTCAACGCCCTCTACACAAATTAAATCCAATGCAAATCATCGCCATTCACACAGTGACCCATTTGCCTTTCATACCATTTTCGATTTACAGAACCAAGTTATTTATTTCATGAAATAAATTATAAATTTTCACTCTATCGCCCTGTCTTCATTTAAGTGGGCTGAATATCGTATTTCAGTCCTTAAGTCTAATAATATTCATATTCACGCTGTATCCCGCTCTCAGCAGGGTAGACAGAGAGTTAGCAGTCAGACATTATGCCGCGTTATACTAATACCATTAATCACTTATAAATAAATATTTTTAAAAAAATTGAACCTGTAATAACAGTCGGTTCGAACCAACTACCCACCAACCACTATAAAGACCTTTATCCTCTCAAAGTGAAAGAGGTAATTCCGACACCGTAAGAACCTTCATTAGCACTACGTTACATTGTTCTACGAGTTACGAGTACTGTAGCACTTCAGTGTATAGGGTTTTGTTTAATATAAAATGTTGACTTTAGTCAATATGAGTTAAAACTTATATTTAAATTTGATGGTAAAAATTTGAACGCCATAGTTATTCCCGCTTTAGTAGTAAACACGGCGTTGAGTTCTGCAAGTCAACATTTAATTTCTTTTGTCTACCCTTCTAAACGCATAGAATCTGACAACACACGGTGGTTTTCGGTTGGATCTCTTCTCATAATTACGTACGTAGGCCGTGATAGAACACCTAGTTGTTACGTGCTACGTTCAATTATTTATATGTATTTTTTTTCACTTTAAAAATATTTTAAAGAACTCTCGGTTTTCAACATTTGGACAATCTTCAATAATTACTTTCAACGTTCAAAATTGTTAAGATATACAGAAAACCAGGTCGACCAAATAGTAATAAAATATAAACGCCTGCACTAAGGAATAACAAACTTGAGGCAAAGCAGGCTTTTCTTTGCATATGAAAGTTCAAAAGGAGGACTTGAAAGAAAATTGGTTACCACGAACAATGTACTTCCGGAAAATATAAGCTTTAATGTGATATAAAAGTTACTTTCACGTACATATTGTACAGACATGAAGTTTCTTTAAGGTTTCTATTTTGTTCTTGGTATGAATAAAGCCTAAGTTTCTTTTAAGAAACTACACTTCTGCATTGGAAATTATTTTACATTCAAGTAGTCGTCGGCCGCACCTTTTTCTTCGTGTAATTGACACGGAATGTCCCCTTTTTCCGGATCTCGTAGCAGAGAACGCTTCGCTTAGTGGTCCGCACTACTTCATTACCCAAATACACGCAAATGTTCATTTTTGTACATATAAGTCCAGTTATGTATTTTTTTTGTTAGTGATTCAGTTATGAAAGAATTTATCGATATCAGACTTTTTCCTTTCTCTAGACTCAGTTTTGACGTAGCTTTATAAGATTGATTTATGTTTTCTTGAATATTTTTTAAACTTCATCATTTTGTGGAATAATACTACAAAAATGTTATAAATACTTTAAAACATATTGAAATATGGCGACTAATTAATCGAATCGAAAAATTTCTCATATTCCAAACCACACCAAAAACATTTTTCGTAAGCAGTAAGTAAAATTTGAGCAGTCCCTAAAGTTCGTTGTACCCATTAGTTATTTCCCAATATCAGATAAGGGGACCCTTGTTCAAATTTCCATACGCCAGATCTTTTGTGAAAGTTGCGCGAATTCATCAGATGTAAGGGCCTGATAGCTTTTTTATAAGAACAATAGTTACAAGGAAAACTTTTGATTTTGTTAGTTTCATAGAAAAGCTCAGATTGTTGACATATTCTTCAATTAACCATTGGCGACGAAAGAATGACAAAAAGACATGACGCAACAAGAAATGGTAAAAGAGGCAGGCAGACTCCTCGGTCGATTTTTGAGAATATGTCTATGGAAGAAAAGACGAATAGACGAACTAGTATTATCGATGAACGAGACGAGAAAAGTATACAGTGACCATAACTGTTCTTGCTACGTAGTCGCTATATATGTAATACATTAAATTAAATAAATTAAAATAGTTTTACTAAAGAAGAAGCGTTTTGGTTTGTGAGTCGACCGTCGATTCACTCAGAGAAGCAATTATATACATTTTTTCCCACAGAAGTATTACATTTGCGGCATTCTATTTGGCAATGATCTCGAATGATTGGGCCAAAAATAAAGAGAAGAGTGTCCCAGCACATAACTATATTTATCTACGATATGCGTGAAAATGGATAAAACCAAAAAAAAACAGGGTGGGTGGTTGCAGGTACAATGTGTCATAACGGCACGATTCCAAATAGAAAAATATTATTTTATTTACAAGAAGCTAGGTGAACAGCGAGTTGCGTGATACATGAGAGCTATAAAGTCGGTGGACGAAAAATAAAGAAAATAACATGTAGTGCTGTACACCTTAAATAATAGAATGGAATACACCGGTCTACCTTGTAATGACAATGTGGCGTGTCTGTCTCGAGCGGTGTGTGTCTATATGTATGGTAGTGGGTTTGGTTTTTGTAGAGGACAAATATTTTTTTTATAAAGTGTTTTTAAGCTTCACGCTATATCCCGCACATAGCACGCTAGGTAGAGGAAACCTGGTAAAAATATTCCATTCCCTATTCAGGCGCTTCAGTTATTCACTAATCCAAATGTTAAGGTTTCTTGATTGAATTTGGAGTGGAGAAACTCAATGTCGCCCCTCATTAGCAAATGTTGAGATGCGGAACACAATGTCGTTCTTGTGTCACTGTCAGTGTAAGGAATAGAAAAAAAATGTATTTTTTATTAACCACTGTATTACACATATTATAAACTGCAATTCTCGCTATTCTAATATGTCTCAGTACTCATGGCAATGTATAAAAAATTTATATAAAGTGGATGTCATAATACATTAACACTATGTACCTCAACAATGAAAAATAATAAATATAACGAATAACAGAAACAGAAAACAGAAAAAATAACATATGACGTAGTATTTTCCATCCGAATTCGAGATATAAAGTTTTACTCGGTGGAAATCACCGCATATAGCAGGATAGACAAAGAGAACCTCGTGTAATAGTGCCGTATACACTCCATTTCCTAATTTCCGCTATAACGAAACTGCGCGTGCGCGTGGACTGACAGAACTGACACCGTGAAATATTTACAATCTTCGAAAAATAAAACTAAAATTCCGGTCCCATCCAGACATTTTTCATAGAAAGCCTTTCTGGGTCAATATATAGACCGCTCCCAACTAAACAACGAAATAGACAAGCCTTTAGGTCAGTGATACATTAAACGTAAAATTATATATTGTAGATATATTATTTTAATTGAGTTTATTATATGTGTTTATTGTATGTGAGTGACGAGACGAGCCGAGATCGCTTATGTAGAGACCGTTGTGTTTGGCGCTCCGTTTTCTCTGACAACTCCACTAGGGATACAGTGTGAAGCTACTTTGACATACTACACACAAAAAACGTAACTTCCAAATTATTATAATTAATAAATATATTTTATATGAATATAATAAATAAGCCTGACAGATTGATATACGATAATATTATATACTAATAACGAATATATAGCTATTTAACTATACTACAGCACAGGCTTTAGCTATATATATTTTATTAAAGATCCAACCAAAGGACCGAATGCTATCGCTTTCATTACTGAACGTATCGCCTCACAGCCCTCAGCCAGCATTTGAATTATTTATAAATGGGCTAGTTTTGTGAAACGTAGCCATTACATACTAGTTAAAAACTTGGTTGTACTTTAAAGTTGAAGACAAAAAAATATTTTTAATTATTTTCATTTCGCCGCTCCAGTAAGAATGACGCAACAATGACCTAAACGAAACGCGGCGTTGAGTTCCACCATTCGACGGACAATAATTTTGCAGGGACGACACGGTGACCCCAGCGAAGTAGTTTGGTGATAATTGTAATTGTGGTCTAATGACCTTTCTTTAAACTTAGCGTATTCTTCTCTAATCAAGTTCCATCGAATTCGGTTCAGTAGTTTTTCTTAAAATATGAGTACCCTCACCTTCAATTTTCAAAATTTTCAAAAATTATTATTATTACTATTCAAAAATTTCGACTGTCGAAATCGAATTATATAAATACAGGTATTAGTTTACATGGTTGTTACGTTTTATATGACCTATGTATGTATGTATGTATCTATGGTGATACCGTTGTGGTGCAGTCGAAGAACAGTAAACTGTAAAAGTAACAGTAGGTGTGGATTCTATTACTTGTGAATGAAATTATTTCTTTTACCTCGTTGTAGGAAAAATAGGCGAGATGCTATATGTGGAAAGCAATAAAAAATCTTTTCATATCAATATTTCAGACAAAATTTCAATACATTCACAAAACTCTAACTTCTTGAATAACACTTTAAAACATTAAATAACGGAACTGATGAACCATCATTATTATAATGACACGCGGATGTATGAAGTAAACAGTCGGCAGTTTAATACATTACACTCGCTCGCTTAACAGCTGTTGTATTGCTCCATCATACGACTCAACTGTTCAGGTTATATTTGTTAAATTATATATTTGCCAAATTAATTTTATAATGTTGCCATTAATACTAACTACCCAGTGATGTATATACATATATTATAGAATAATTCTATAGCAGCTCTCGATATGTGGACTATTCCACAGAAAAGATTTTATATGCAATTTTATCATATAACTAGGTTGTATCTACGGCTTAACCCCGTTCATAGAAAGAACTAACAATTGTATAGACAAATGATATTTTCTAAGTGCCGGAAGTAGAGCTGCCGGAAGGGAAGGTAAATTTGGTGAGATCGTAACTTGTGCCTCTCTTTATAAATGGACTATTTAACACAAAATATACATTTCTGTTCAATAGTAGTAATTGGTAAATATATAAACATAGTTACGAATTTTATTTGTGGACTATAAATAAAGTGATGTTTCTTTTTGTTTCTTACCTCAAATACAAGTATATACTCCCCGAGGAGCTTATATTCCAAATTTAAATTTAAAAAATGTTAGCTCTAGTGGCACAGTGGAACAGCGTCTCGTAATATGTAATGATGAGTGTGAGTTTAATCCCCTCCATATTTTTACTTTCCTTTCCTTCCTTCACTATGTCGCGCACATAGTGGGGAAGTTTGATAGAACCTAGGGACCCAGTGTTAAGACACTCTGATCCAATTAAAACATTCTTTTCCTATTTTCCCCTGAATTGTTGAGGCATTGCTGTTGAATGGTGAAACTCAATGCTGCGCCTTGCCTTATTACCAGAGCGAGGAAATGAAAATAACTCATTTCGCCAAATGAGAATCAAACACCACAGCCATGTGTATCCAAATAGAAATAAATGATACTCTGAACTAAAAACAAAGAAATTAAAGTTAGCGCAAACTTGGTAGCTGACTAAGAACTATTAATCACCGGTCTGCTGAGCGTTAGACGTCCTCCGGAACAGCAGTTTAAAGTACACGGTAACATCTATCTAACAGTTTGGAGTTCTATAAAGTTGTACGATTATTGGGCGAATGTGAAAATGAGAAGGTTTTCAGCTTCATGCTGTATCCCACACACAATAGAAGAGGTCTGGGGAACTTAGTGCTAAGACACTCCATTACTCCATAAACGTTGGGTGTTCACTGGTGGAACTTAACGCCGCGCTTTACCTAGACACCAAAGCGAACCCACATCTAGTCGCGTTTACAGTCATACTCTCGCGCCCCTGCACTATGACTGGCCTCAAGTCAAGGATAAGTCTCTCTATTTACATAAATACTGACTGTAAGCATGACGTTCGACGGTTGCACGTTTAATTCCTACTAGATGGGATGAACTTTTTAAAATTCTTCGCTCTGGTAGCAAGACAAAGCCCAGCGTTGAGTTGGAAAGTTGGGAAGGAAGTGTCTTAAGCTTAAGTTCCCTCTGCTATATGCGGGATACAGCGTGAAACTCAAATACTCCCCCGAAATCATATTTGACTTAATTTTTAATTCGTTAAATCCAAATAAAACTAAAATCAAATTACTACTAAAATTTGAAAAAAGTGAATAATTTCACGAATTTGCGAGTAGCTCACATCCGGCTCTGTCAGGAAGCCACTGACGCGTGATTAATGAGCGTGTTTTAGTGCAGAGCGAACAAACTTTCAAACTTATTTACACTATTATTACCTACTGCACTTTAGACCGCCGTGGTGCAATGGAACGATATTTGACTGTACCCTTTCGTTGGTTGTGGTAAGATACCACTATAGGGATCATAATAATGTAAGTCTAAACTTGTGTAAAGTCCTAGACTTTACTAGCTTTTATCTGGTACATCAGATGACCACGCGGGAAACATGGTCATTGATCAAGTTATTTATTTAATCATCGGATGCCCAATAATTACAAGAGAACCCATCATTCGAACAAAGTCAAAATTTATTAAAAAAATAATTTACAAACGAAATTTTTTAGACTTTTTTTACCAGTAAAGTTGTTCAGTAAAATGAATGCGTCAGACCTGAGGAGAACCGCCCCAAGAAACGAGGCAGGACTTTTTTGTGCCAAATAATATACAAGAATTTTAACATTTGTGACAATTATACGTTTGAAACGGACCGGAGAGAGCAATTTATTTCCGCGGTGAGTTCTCATTTATAAAATCATTAATTTTGTAATAACTATTTACATACAAACGTCTACCTCTAAAACAATAATAATAAAAAAAGCAGCTTCATGCTTCGCGCATAGCAAGATCGGCAGAGGGAACCTAGTATTTAAACACAGTGATTTGCATTAAGGCGGAAAGCAGAGACACTCCGCTCTCCGGTTTTATGCCATTTAAGTACTAAGAGAACGATATTTATAAAGCAATAATAAGCCAACTTATCATTTTCCGTCCAGCACTCACTTTCTCTTTACAAAATCCACAATGACTTTCAAATTTTCACATTTAATTTATCTAAGCCTGACGTCTCGAGTCTTTATAATGAATGGAGTAAAGGTGGCTCTCGACGAGGTGTTTGTGCTGAGATTGCAGCTTGAAGGCCTACCTACATACATATAGCATAGTGGTCGGGGGTCAGTTAATTAAAGTAGTTAAAAACTATATAAATAGACAATTGATAAATACATATACATAGAAACTTTTTGTTTGTAGCTTCATGCTGCATCCTGCGTATAGCATGATGGGCAGAGGGAACCATGTGTTGAGACACTCCATTGTGCCAAAATATATTACGTGTTAAAGTGGGAGACTGCTCACTCTGCCTTATTATCAAAATGAGGATATGACAATAATGAATTCATTTAAGTGGGAATCGAACCTACTAAGCGAAGAGGCAATCTTTTAAATATTTGCTCACAATAAAAAATCAATTCACTACATTAGAATAGAATATGAGAATATTTAGCATTTTCATTCTCACGCTCTTCACGGGACACGACGTGAAGCTAAAATACTACTAAATAATAAAATATACTATAAATTAAACGTCAGATTTACTCCAAAATTAAAACGTGATTAAACAAAGTGTATTTTATTGAAGAATATATTAAATATTGCGTCAGAGTTTATTATCTGACGCAATATTTAATATGTCCTTCACTGACATACTGTTCTGTAATTAATACTTGATTGAGGTGACGTCAGTGTGGCACAATCTTATTTAATATTTGTAAGTAAAACTTGATTATATTTTTTGTATATGCATCTTTGCCGTTATAATGTAGACAAAGTTTCTCTGTTCTCCAGCAGCAGCAGCACTCGAGCAGCTTTTTCTTACCTGCATCCTGTATCCCGCATATAAGAAGGAACTCAGAGAACGAAACATTGCTTGTTGAACAGCGAAACTCAACGCTGCACTTTGTTTTGTTACCAAAACGGGAAAATTAAAAATAACTCTAAATGAGTTAATTTTCTTTTTCTTTTAATAAATCATAAATACAACCCACGACGGTCTCCTACAAAGATCATATATATGATGATCCTATAAGATATATTTTCGGCCGACTCCGTTGCGCAGTAGCACATTTTGCTACTGAGAGCGCAGTTTCCGGTTCGATACCCACTCTGTGAACTCTCTCAAAACAAAACGCAGCGTCAAGTTCCACTTGAATAGGCAATATCTTGAAAATTTGGCAGAAAGTTTGAAATGGAGTGTCATAACACTAGATAGCTTTTCCTTACGCTCCCATATGCGGACACAGTGAATTAGGTTCAAAACAAGAAATATTTTGTGTGTGCAAATAAGAAATCATACTCTCATCTCTCATATTACTTATTACTCACATACTGCGGTTGTGGAAGACAACAGGGAATGTTCTAAGTAGTATCGTATAAAGCGAGGCCGCTACTCCAGTTATATTATCTATCTCGTTATTTACAGAAGTGAATATATTCTTCATATGTCATCTTCAATCTTTATTACATTTGTATGTATCGTTTTTTTAGCCTCACCCGGTACGCTGTATACAGCTAGGCAAAGAATCCGGAGTTTAGAGACGCTATTTTTCGATTTTCACTCATTTTTTGAGACAGAGTGTTGCGTTAACGAACTCAACGCCGCGCTTTTTCCTGTTGCTAGAGCGAAGTAATGACAATCATTCATTCCCCCGATTAGAAATTGAACTCACGACCGTAACGTTCACGATCTGATCCTATGCGGCCAAACAATGTCTCGAAAATTGGCCGAGAAGTTGGGAACGAAGTCTTGATGCTGTGTTTTCTTTGCTTTATTCTTTCTTTTGTCCTCTATCCATGGGATACAGGATGAAACAAAAGAATAATATTATCAAGTTACTTGTATTTACTTTAATTTTATATATTATATTTCTCGTTTAAATTCACATCACGTATATAATATAGAGCTGTGAAAATGTTCTTAAGCTGTTGCTCTCAATGCTCAAATGCTCTCAATGAAAGGGACGGTGCGTGCCTAGCCGGACTACTTGACTCTATTTAGAGTACGGCTTTTCACATAATTTTTATTTGGGTGGTTCATTATTTTTTACCTCCACGCCAGCTATGCGTCACCCAGAGTAGGCACTCGGGTACTCGGAACAATAGCTGTTCCCATTAAAACATTTCTGTTCACCACTTTACACTGATTTCTTAAAACATTGCGTATTGAGTGGGTTCTGCCACTCATCACGCCGCCTCTTGCCTCATTACCGGAGCGAGGAAATGAAAATATTTATTATTTAATTTCCTCGACCGGGAATGGCGTCCGCGACCTGTCGCGTTTGTTTACAGTCACACGCCTGTGACTCTGCGCCACAACTAGCCTCATATAAAACAGGCAGGCAAATATTATACATATATATATTCATAAATATATTATAGAAAATTGTGAAGATCCTCATTTTTTCATGAAAAACAGGAAATCGGCAAAGAGAAGATAAGCTTAAGCTTTTACCTGTATGTTTCTTCGCGAGCGGGAATTATGTCGGTTATATTTTCATCTGAATAATAATATTTTATAAAGCCCTTCTAACAGTGTGAGCATAAGGACGTAACGTGTAGGCATAATGGTTGTGGGTTCAAATAAAAATTAGAGGAAATAATAATAACTATTTTTTAACTTTGTTTATAATTTTTATTTTATTTTGAAAAAATATTACCAGCAATCCGCAATGAAGAGATTTAAGTTAAGTGAGAGGTTAAGGAAGAGAGGGGTTTAAGTGAAAAAGAACATGCTCAGGTTTTTTCTTTGCCATTTCTTCAGCACTCATATATCAATGATACTAGACTAGGAAGGTCACATAAAAAGCATGAAGCTCCCTCGGAGGGCGTGTATGTAGAGGCTTATAACAGAGAATGCAGAATAATGAAACGAACCTTAAAATACTAATATCCTCGATATTACAGCAACGTTTTCTTTGGTGATGGTGGCTCCACCCCCATCTCTGCCCAACTTCCTTCTCTTTTCACTGCACGGGCATTGAACTTGAAACCTCTCTCTGTCTACTAAAATCCATCCACTTAAATTGTTAGGAACTCATTCAATACAATTGTGACGGTATTCACTCTAAATACAAGTCTATTTGTCCCTATTATGGGAACAATAACAGTAAAACGTCAAGAGATTTTCTTTTCCCTACAAGCGTACATTCTTACAGCGGCGTATTAGATGGATAACGACATGACGAAAAAATCTATTTTAGAATAATGATACAGATAATGACAGAACTATTTAGAGAATAAAAAAATATTATTTATATTGTTGACATTACAATGAACATAATACATTCACTTGAGTGAATATCGTACTGTAGCCGTTGTGTATCAGTCAAACGCACACAAAAATATTTGTTTTCATTTACTTATAACGTTTCATTTCATTCCATACAGGAGCTAGCTGCAGCAACACCAACTCAAAGGAACTGGCGGGGCATCCTGATTGCACTGCTCGTGATAGCTGCTGTGTTGGGACTGATCGTGTTCAGTATAGCACTGCTGACCCCAGCTGGCGACGACGGCAGGGGCAGGGGGAAGCGACCCACCCTTAATGATGTGCTTACAGACCATTATAAACCGTTTAACGGTACTTGGTTGACAGGTAAGATTTAATTTAAGTTACGAAAAAGACTACTTTATAAAATGAGCATCTCGTTTTGTCTTGCATGTCAGGGAGGCAGGGAAACCTAGTGTTATACTTCGTTTTCCACTTTGGGCCAAATTTTTGGAACATTACATAATAAGTATCAGAATTCAACTCCCGCGCCCAATCTAGTAACCACACTGAAGAATTTATTCCCTGATCGTGTCCAACACATCTGAATATGTCAAATCGTAGCGATTTTTATAATATATAATACCCTGGTTAAAGAGAAAACGAAAGGCGAAATCGCAGCTTAAAGTTAGTTTAGAAAAGAAAGAAAAAATGTATAAAAACGAGAAATAACATTTATTTTAAAATTTTAATATGCTCTATGCACACTGCACTCCGTTCTTGACTTTCCGTCAAAAAGAAAGAAATAAACGAAATTTTTCACCAAAATACGAGAAAGAAAGCCCATTCATAATATAATTGTACACATGAATAGTACTTAATATCGTCACTGAGACTGATGATATGGATTTTGTATAATTTATAATATCAACATAAATTAAATGAAGGCCCTCGTGGTGCAGGGGCATAAGAATGTAACTGTAAACGGTACGGCTGTAGGTTCGATTCCTACTCGAAGAAGGTATTTAATATTTTCATTTTCTCGCACTGGTAAGGAGACAAAAGCGCGGCGTTGATTTCCGCCAGTATCACTGTGTGTGTTCATTTAAGGAGGGAAGACTGTTAATAAGGAATAGTTAAATTCCACAAGCAGTTTATTGTTTTTTAAATCAACAATTAAAAAGTAAATAATTAATTCCCGCCTGGGAATCGAACCTCATTAGTTTTAAGTTGCAATTCCAATAATATATATCCAACAGAACTAAAACGTAAACAAAACCCCTTTGTAAGGTTTATCCTTTCCCACTAATGAGATGGATGAATCTGCCCTAAATAAAGAAAGATATCCATTACACGAACTACAAACACATTAGTAATCCTTTTCAATTGAAACGGGCAGACCATCAATTAGATTGTCTTGAAGGCTGTCTATGCTTCAAAAATATATATATCTATAATAAGTAGTTATCTATAGTATTAAATTTTATAGATACTTTTTATATAAAATTCTTATGTTAAGTTAATTTTTAAACGGGGAACTAATGTCTTTTTTATTATTTTTTTATTGAAGTATAGATCCTATAGATAGAAGTGTAGATCCTCCAAAGATTTTAATATTGCCGATCTTAGGCCATTATTTTATTATTTTTACCATTATGACCAGTCTTTTTTAATTTTATCTGTTTTTGTCCATCTATCTACATTCTGCAGTCTTCAAGGCGTGCTATACAATAAATCTGGACAGTTTGGTTTAACGTGCTTATCAGAACTCCTATTTATGAACACTATATTGCAGAGGCTACATTACAACATGGTAATGGGTTCTATGTAACATAACTCATTGTACCCACTCGAGTTAATCATATACTTTATTAAGTACCATTTAACGCCACATGTTGCGTGGCAGAACTAAACGCTAAAAGTAAAAAAAAACTAAATTATAATTTCAATATAAAAAGTTAGATTTTATAGAGTTTCTAACTCGAGTCTAATAATGACGATGCCCGAGTAAATAAATTACGCGCAGCTTACTTGTTCGGGTGATGAAATTTTTTTACGATTTTCCTTAAAAGTAAAATAAATCATTTGTCTTAAAAGACATTGGGGTTTTTGGGAGATTGAAATAATGGATAGACGCCTTTCTAAAGCCTTGGGTTCGTGTCTTCCTTTATTTTTTTTATATATATATATATATAATACAAACGGTGCGTTAAAAAAAGTTATTATAATGAATT
This sequence comes from Heliconius aoede, assembly GCA_037355905.1. Lineage (NCBI taxonomy): Eukaryota > Metazoa > Arthropoda > Insecta > Lepidoptera > Nymphalidae > Heliconius > Heliconius aoede. The sequence goes on from JBAIZZ010000183.1 coordinate 222,016, forward strand.
ATTGTGCTCTGTAAAGTAGCAAAACTGTTTGCTATGATCAGAATAATTTTACCAAATACTACAAGTTCTATAGAAAATGCGCGGAGCTATAATTTGTATGAGCTGACAGACGACTCGAATGGATTACTAGCTTCTGAAGAATGCCACTGTTCAGGTCCTGGCCATCATTACATCAGCTCGATTGTATCATATTGTCGTATCACATAAATACAATTTTAACAATGTTTGAAATTTAGTTTTTTAGATTAATAAATACTTATTTTATTTCGACAAACATAATAAATAAAATTTGTCATATACGAGTACATATTTTTAAAATAATTTCTATTATATATATACTATATATAATAAATTTTACTTTCATCCCTCGGTGGTGAGTTTGCGACAATTTTCGGGTTTTCTTTTGATTTCTTTCGGAAAGGTTTGCGGTGTTTATATAAATGAGGGTCCCGTTGCGAGCAGACCTTGCGTATGTAATGGACTTAAATATTTTATGGTACATTTCACCGAGTTTCCTCCTGAGTCTAACCGACAGTAGTACTATATGTATTGACGCCATGGCGAGGCGGCACAGCGTCTGATTATAAGCATGTGGATTTTGGAGTCCACTCAAGGTAATTAATTATTATCATTTATTTTTTTAGCTTCCCGTTATATCCCGCACATACAGAGTAGGCAGAGGGAAGTGGTTAAGACACTAGATACCTATTAAGATAATCCCATCCCCCCACTTTCCGTCGAATTCGGGTTGAGTGGCAAATCTAAACGCCGTTATTAAAGCGATAAAATGATAATTTTTAATATTTGAAATTGGAATTGAAGTGAGAATTGAACCTCCAACTTGTCGCGTTTACTGAAACACACTCGTGTCTCTGCGCCACGACCTCTTTCACTATCTATCTCCCTCTGCCTATCTTGATATATATATAATGTGAAACTAAAAAAAGGAATTAGATATGCCAATAAAATTCTTCAAAATTTCCTACACAGAGAGAAAAATAGCTTGCCCCGGGAACTTGTTAAAACTTCATCGGGACTTCAAGGCGTAATTTTTCAAGTAACTTTCAGAAAAGCTGTCAACAAAAATTTCTTTATAGAAATTAAATTTGTATTGTTATAAACTTTTCTTATTTCAATGAAACGAATCAAAATTATATTCGCTCCAGACAAAATAAAGGCACAGTTGATTCTTATTTGTTCGTTCTGTATACGACGCCCATCGTGGCGTATATTCTTGAGATAAGTGAGCTTAACTAACAAATCTTCTTGTTTATGGTGTTAGTCTTCATAGATGGTTGAGGCATTCAAACCATTAATAAATAATTCCAAACCATAAACAAGGCTAGAAGTAAGCTCAAGCACTACTTTGTCATTCACTGAATAACGCAAGACCTGCCTCGCTTATTGCAGAGACGTGATTTACTCAAAGACGAGGCATTCTTCTAAGAACGTTGTTGAGGATATACGATATGATACTAACGATGCAACGCGGCTTCGCCCGCTTAAATTTGTATATAAAATCTTTAAAAAAATGCAGTCAGGAAACAAAATAAACGCCAAAGTTTATTTTGTTTCCAAAATTCCAAAATTAAAATATTAAATAAATCACTCCCCCGAGTGAAATCGAACTCGAACTCGAACAATCGTCACGCTTTGCCGCTGCGCCACCACGGTCTTATGAAAGGTATTCGTTTACATGATATATTATTAAGAAGGAGCTCTCTAAGGAAGGTTTATAATTCGTGGAATGTCATTGAAGCTGGAGAGAGATCTCTGCTCATCTTGATGTGACACATGTCACATGTCACATGTATGTGAGATGTTTGTCTGGTGGAAATAGTGGAAATGGAATAAATTGTGAAACTACTTTTTTTCTGTTCATAGTATTTTGTTACTTTGATCTCATCGCTCTAGCAAACAAAGCGGACCGTTAAGTTCTGCCACTACGCCAATAGGTAAAGGCCTCCCAATATTGTGAAGAACGGAGAGTGTCAAGAAAGATGTGTTAGCTTTAAATAAAAGTGTGTACTTATAAGAAGAAGAACACGCGCTCAGGTTACAAGTTATACTTCTTTGGCGTAAGATGTATAGAAGATGAAAAACATATTTTCTTGAATCAAGGCTAAGAAAACTCGATTAGTTTTCAAACAAAAACTAGATCTAAATCGGTCCATCCGCTTGAGAGCTACGATACAGACAGATGTCAAATTTAACAAAACCCCCCTTTATTCGATGAAGATTAAAAAGCTTAAGCTACTCAGAAGCAGGAATTAAATAAATATCGTTTATATTAAAAACAATTTCAAGCACTCTGCACTTACACATGTAATGTTCGCGCACAGCTTTGCCAGAGTGCATTTAAATATGAGTAAGTGTTGAAAACCGTTAAATGTGCAGGTAAATTTAACTTTGCTACTTATAGTTTTGACTTTGAATGTTGAATATTATTATTTTATTTATTAGTAAAAATTGTTTCTGGCCGTCGAGGCGCACCGTACGATGTCCGAAAGTTAACGACGGTTGTAAGTTTGATTCCTACTCGGCGGAATTATTTTAATCCTTTCCTTGTTATGGGAAAAACAATTCTGCATCTTCTTCTTCAAACTGTATCTGGTCTATCTGCACTATATTATAAACCATAAAATGATCCCAGTGATACTTACATTCACGATTATTATTTTTAGTCTTTTACTCTTTAATATTTTTACATACATACAGCGTTAAGTTCCGCTAAGCACTACATAATATCGCTCTAGTTACGCGTGAATAAAGCAAACTTAATTTACATTTTTCTCTTTTCATCTATAATTAGTCATGTTCACATTTCAGTTTTCCGTACCATCGCGCCGCCCGCAACGCCCCGCCCCGCTCGCCCCAGCCCCGCCTTTCCGTCTCGGTGCCCATTTTTATAATTAGTACCTTTGAACTTTCATCTTATTTACATTCGAAATGGTTTTAGAAACGCAATTTGCGAAACAGTGGATACATTTTATGAAAAAATATTTTGAAAAATCAAAGAGAGAGGGGGGGAGGCTGTTTGTCGATAGTTTTATGTGTTTTATGTATATACTTTTAATTTTAACTTGGTGCTTTATCCTTTTATGAAGTTCTGCTTTCATCTCTGGGCTGGTGATGTCATCCGCTTGAACCATTATCAGCTTTAACCATTATATCGACTTAGAACCATTGTATTTATTATAGACCCAATAATCTCAACCTTGACAACCAGCAACTCACTTAAGAGAAGTGGAAGAACGAGCGGGAGAATAAGAACAATTCATCCCCGAGTTGAGATCTAATTAAAGAATATCTTGAAACTCGATAAGAACAAGTTTAATTAGATTAAACAAGCTTGAAATCTTAATATTCATTGAAAGTTAAAAAATAGTGGCGAAGTATTCACAAAGGCCTTTAACAAAGAAACTAAGTCAAGCACTTACAATGCTAACAAAGATAAAATGAAGCGGAATCGTATCTAATAATAGTAAGATTTTTTTTACATAAAAGAAACATTTTATTGAAAAAGCCTTTAATTGTATCCATAAATTACAGTTCCTATTTAGTTTGACAGATTTAATCGTATTATACTACGTCGTGCATACACTGTCTATACTAACATTATAATGCTGAAAAGCATTTTTTCCCGCAGATAGACAGAGGGAACCTGAGGTTAAGTTTATTAAGAATGAAACGCACGAAGTGAAAAATGTATATTATTTAGATATAAATAACTTTAGACGGATGAAGCCGCAAATTCGTCGTTTTCGCAAGTATATACAGATATTTGTATATGCATAAATGCTCAGTAAGCATTTTTATTCGAACTCCACACCAGCAAGGCCACGACTCTGGCACTGTTCCAATGAAGCAATTCATTTAAAGTCCGTCTTTATTGAGAATGGACATTCGGAACTCGGAATGCATTAAGAATATGATTAAGTATTAAAGTTATTTGTTAATTGGTTTTGTGAAATTTTTTCAATAATTAAATTTTATGTGACTACAGGATATTTAAATGAAAAGTCAAAGTTAATTTTTTAAGGGACAAAATATAAATATTTATACTTTCTTTTTCTTAATATGCAAAATACATATAATATTATGAAAGCGACGAACTATTTTCCTTTGTTTATATTGTAGCTTTTAATTTTTTGCCAAATTTCGTAACCCATCAAGTATTCCCACAGTTACGAAATGGGGGGGGGGGGTGTATTCATGAAATCAGTTTGGAATATGGAACCCAAAAACGTTAAGCGGCGCGGCGTTGAGTTCTGTCCATCAACACGCAATACCTTAACACTAGATTACCTCTGCCTACCCTAAAGGATTAAACATGAACGTAACAAAAAAAATATCGTAATAAATATCGCCTAAGTGGTAGATATCAGTGTCACCGGCAAGAAACTTTAAAAGCATCGTGTGCCGAAGAAAATATCTCGAAGTCAATAAATTTTTCTTCTCAGTTTCCAGCATCTAATGCGGGTTTGGGCTATGTATGCTATATAATGTTACTCGTTTTTTTCTGAATGCGGGAAGCGTGAAGCTGTCACTCTTTATCCAACATATGTGCAATAGCAGGTAGGCAGAGAGTATACAGTATCAATACAATCCTCTCTCCGTATTTCCTTGAATTTTCGAAAAATTGAGTATTGAGTAGCAGAATTTAACGCTTTATCTCGGTACCAAAGCGACAAAATTAAATGTGCTGTAGTTTTATCATCTGTTTCTATTTTTATTATTCTTATGTTTTGTTATATTTGGTGGCATGCTTTGCAAGTAAAAACTTTTTATTACAGCTAAGAGTACTTAACGTGGAAGAATTGTTTTTTATTATAACAAGACTTTACTACAACTAAATAATTTCATCAGCGTTATAATGTTAGTAATTTTAATATCAATTAAAAGTTCATTGAAATTTCCGAGTGTCCCTTGTATTGAATGAAGAATATTAAAGCCTCAAAATCGACAAAGCCCATTTAAATGGCACAGCTGCTTAAATATTTAGATCGTGGCCGGATCTTGAGAGACGAGTGCTTTTTGAATTCCATCGCATTTCATTGTAAAATTAAAGTGCGAGTATACAGTTTCAATAGACAATTCTATCTTAATAATATAAATACAAATCGCATAATTAATGAAGTTGACAGTGAAATATAGTCATTCATTCGTTCATCTTTTATTCTTTAGGTTAACTTCATGTTTTTTTTTTCACTTTCACAAAGGCTTATAGTCATTAATTTCACGATAACTTCATCTTTTGTCACTCTCACATCTCTGAGATGCATCCAGTAAGAATTTTTATTTATAATTCCAATATGTGAGTATTTGATGGACAGGGTGCGAGGCCCATCACGTTGCAGTGTAACCTGAATGTATATTTTTTCATTTGCGTGATTTTTTACGCCACTATAGACTATGATCATCCTCTGTATTGCCAAAACTCTGTAAGCGCTTTGAACTACTAGGTTTAGTACCAGAAGCACCTTCAATCTCTTAACAGCATTAGGTTACTCCACTTACAAACCCATACTTATAAAAATCTTAGGCTTTTCTTTCCAAAGTGAAGTGAGTATATTAGAAATAAAATCCGATAAAGCCTTGTTTATCTCTCGCATAGTAACTTTGCATGCAAACGAACGAGTTAAATTAACAAACTTTCTTCAGAAACTTGTCTTATGTGATAACATCTTAGATTGTTTTCGAAGAAGTTTTTGTTTAAGAGCGAAATACAGTAATAAATTAAATGTAATAAGAAGTAGGACTAGAATAGCAGGTACTAGCAAGAATTTTAAAAAGAACATACTTAGATGGTTTGGACAGCATCAGAAAATAAATGACGAAAAAATGGCAAAAAAGATTTATAAAGCAATAGTAGCAGTGGTACGAGGGGCAAAGAGAGATCTCAGTTGAGCTTTGAGACCACAGAATCGATGATTATGATGGAAGAAATCACATAAAAGCCTGAAGGCCTACTGAAGGGCATGTATGAGAAAGTTAATGAGAGTGTATGAGGGGACAGACATCATAACTCTCAGCCTATTCAGGTGTAAAACCTGAAGATGTTTAAAAATATTGTACTCTCAATAATTATTAGAGCGAGGAGGAATAAGCTCTATTATAAATAACTTCGGGCCCGTAGAACATCTCACGTATAGACAATTCTTAGTTATTTCCATTTGACGACGCGGACGAAGCCGCAGAGCTAGTATAGTATATAATATTTTCAATTTAGTAATCCGTACGACGTGTTAGATTGAAGCCGCTTTCCAATTAAGGCGTCGCCGAGAGTATCAGTACTCTCGGGGCGTCATGCCGCACGCGTGATAAACTTATTTCATATAGAACTCTTTGTATCATCATAATTATAATAATTCCATATAAATGACAGTTGAACGTTGACATGAAATGTAATAACAGTGCCTGTAAATCAAGAAAAAGTTTGTGTGTATGTTTATGTTGTCTTTTCCTCATACTTGAATACTGTATCCCAGGAATGCACAGAGAACGTATTGTCAAGACACTCCATATTTTCTTTTGATGACGTTAATGTCACATGCCAATAATTTATTTTAACATTGATAAATCGCGTCTGTTTCGCTCGCTATAATTAAAATTAAATTAGCTTCACGCTCTATCCCGCATACAGCAGGGTAGGCAGAGGGAACCTCGGTGTTAAGACACTCCGTTCCCCACTTTCTGCCGAATTTTGGAGACATTGCGTGTTGAGTGGCAGAATTCAACGCCGCGCCTTGCTTCGACACCAGAGCGACGAAAATGGAAATATAAATGTAAAAAAAATATTTCACTTTCTCGAGTGGGAATCAAGCCCACAACCGTTGCGTTACAGTCACACCCTTGTGCCACTGCGCCATGACTGCCTCGCTATAATAATAATTGCAATTAAAATAATTTCATAAACAGCTCCTGAGATTAGCACGTTCGGACAAACAAACTGTTGGTAATATTAATAGATATATTATATTAAATACCAGTAGCAAGTAAGAGTGACACCGCGTCCCAATTACGGTCTAACTTTGAAACGAGAGCTTTTCTTTAATAATACCTAAAATTAAATAAACTTTATATATTTTATTTATTTATATTTTTATATATATTTTTTTATATTTTAGTATATATTCTTAGTACCATCTTGACGTGTCTATATAAGGAAGCTTCGGCAAATATTAGATATATTCCAAGTCATGATGAGTAAAATGAAAAATGTATGGATATATTCGTTTAAGGTACGATACTTATTGATACCTGGCTATAACTTCATCTGGTGGGGAAATGACCTTTGCAGAATTTGGTAAAATTATGATTTCCCGTTTCCCATCACCGTTTCCTCCCTGGATATGGTTCTCCCTATGGGACCCATGGACCTTCAAAAACTTGAGGTTAGTTTAAATTAAAAATAAGAAATATTTCATATTTACGTTCCCCCGAATGGGAATCGAACCACATGCTCTGCCACTGCGATACAATGGCCTCAGTACTTATAAAAGTAAATATTACGAAACACTATAAGTAACTTAGTCCATACAATAAAGGCCAGGTTTATATCCAAATAAAATTTAGTTTTTTCACTAAAGACAATGTGATCTGGTCTCTGGGCAGGTCAGCGCGACCTACTTTCACTGGCATTACGCCAATACTGTCAGTTTTCAACTATTTGCGGGCATATCGCAGGTTGGCAGAGCTGGTTTAGTATTCACTTGTAAAAACTAGAGAGAATGGCCTACGTTTTAAACAATGTTTTCTTAAATAGGCAGAATCATCCAATTTTAAGGTAGAAACACTTTGTACTTGTTTGTCAAATTTAAAGAAATTTTTCTACTCATGGAATATAAAAATAAAACTACATATATATTCTTCTCCGTTGTCCCAACGGCACCGCAAATGTAAATGTATCTGTTGTGAGTACTATTCTTAATCAAAATAATTAATTACTTGTGTTGAGTTTTGGACGGAAAGTGGAGAGAGAGAGAGATTAGGTACTCTTTGCGCTACGAATTAATCCCTTTGCCTACCCTACTATATTTGGGATGCAGCGTGCTAAAAGAAAATTAAAGATTTCAGCTGTCTTTATTCAGTTAATAAAAAATAATGAAATTAATGCTAGTATAACAGGGCAAAACGCTGCGTTGAGTTCCTCTACTCAAAACGCAGTTCCGCTTCGCAATGGGGAGATCATAATGAAAACGGAGTATCTACGTACACTAGGTTCTTGGATTCCCTCTGTCTATCCTGCTATGTGCGGGATACAGCGTGAAGCTAAAAATAAAGTATTCAGCTGTAGACCTTGTCTAGCTGCTTTGAAATAAGAAACATTTATAAAGAATTTAACAAAAGCAAGCACTCAAAAGATTTAGTTCAACTTAAATCTAGTTATAATAGATTTTTATGACACTTTTAGTCGGAGGACAATTCATAGATTTAACTTAAGATAAATTTGTTTTAGTACAAAAATAATTAGATATTTAGAAGCTAAAGGGCGTAGCCTCTACGCGGGGCGTAGGTAGTAGTATTATATTTTTCTTTCTTCAACATGACGTTTTAACACACTGAAAACACTTCGTCCCCTTCTTGCCGACCGATTTTCGAATCTTCCCTTACCTCCTTTTACCAAAAGGTAAAAGGAGGTAAGGGAAATAATTTATATATTAGAATCAAACTCAAAGGTATCATAAAGAGAATGAAAAGACAAACGCTACAAGCCGTACACCTCTTGCATACATACATACATACATACATACAACCTCTACTAAGGAAGGCTTTCAATAGCTCTCACCGCAGTACAGGCACAGTGGTTTACATCAAAATGATTACAGTGTAGCAATATATATATATATATTAGCACGTGGCCTCACGTTTTCAGCTTCACGCTGTATCCCGCACACAGCAGGGAGAACCTCGGTGTCAAGACACTCCGTTCCCGTTCTGCCGAATTCTGGAGGCATTGCGTGTTGAGTGGCAGAACTCAACGCCGCGCTTCCTCGACACCAGAGCGTAGAAAATGGAAATATAAACCTAAAAAAATCAACTTAATAATATTATAGTATAGAAGTATAGATTTATTTTAGGTTTACGCTGTATTCCACATATAGCATAGCAGGGTAGGCAGAGGGAACCGAGTGTTCCTACATGCTATTACATTCCCCATTGTCACACCCCTGTGCCACTGCGCCTTAATAGAAGTATAAACATTATCTACATTTCATCCGCTTAAAGATATTGCTTTTGATGACTGAGTGAGTTAGGTAGTACTTCCACTTTGGTATCTAAATGTCATTCAATTTTCTAGTAACGTTCCACTCTATTAGCTCTCATGGTCTACTCGATTCAAAATATTGTTAGCTCATAGTTTGCCAAAGTTGTGTCTTACAAATATTATTACATTAAAATATTGTGTTGTGGCCGCCAGGGCGCAGCATTACAGGGTCCGACTGAAAATGCGATGGTTGTGGGTTCGATTCCCACTCGTGGAAAGCTGCCAGGTGACAAGGTAACACGAAGATCCCTCTGTCTTTCCTGGTATACTCCTAAAACATAAAAGCACTTGCGAAATTGTGTTCAACAAAATATTGTTCCTTTATTATCAGATAGATTTTGCTCGAAATTAAGCGCACCATCTGGCGCGGACTGCGCGGACTGCGCTGCCGGTAAATTTAAAAGAGGCCGTGTTTTGTTATTCTCTTTCTATGAAATATTTTGTTTTTCCTTCGTTGTAGACGCTTGAAATCTACAAATTAGGGAAGAATTATGTATCAGCAGTGTATTTTGGGCCAGAAAATATTTTTGAATGTTTTATTACTATATAGAAGCTCCACACTTTTTCCATTTAAACAGGACAGGTAAAGTGAACCTAGTGTTACGACACTCCCCTCCCATTCACTAAGTTCCGCCCAACGTTACTTGTTGTGCTTTGTGTTCTTACCAGAGCGCCGAATAATTTAACAGCTGAATTCATCAATTGCTCCGAGTAGGAATCAAACCCACATCGCGCATACAAAATTCCTTACATACTTGGTAACGTCTAAAACTTTTAATTCAAATATTCAAACCGACACCGTCTGGAGTACTAATGACATATTGATCCTTTTTGAGCCCCAATTTTACCTCAATTTAGTTCATCATTAAGAGAGTACCTAAGCGAAATTTTAACATATATTTTTTTATATTTTAGACGCTGTGTTACAAAATATGAAAATATGTAATAATTATAATGAACAAACAAAAATCTTATTATTATACTTTTATCTTGAAATCCCGCTTTCCTCCCGACTATTACAATTAAGCGATAGTACGTGAGAATTTAATTAAGAAGTCAAAGGCACTTCTACGACCCCTTTTATTAATATGAGAAAATTACGAATTAAGTGCATAGAGAAAGCCGTTTGAACAGTCCACCTCAATTCAGTCGTAGTCGTCGTAACTTTGTCGATCTCTACCTGAGGTTAATGTAAAAAGTAAAGCTTCACGCTGTATCCCGCATATAGCAGGATAGGTAGAAAGAACGTAATGCCTAAGACAATTAGTTCCCTACTTTTAGTTTTACAAACACATGGACTTTTATGTTACTGTAAAATCCCTTATATTATACATGAATGAAAAAAACGTTTATTGTTCATGCATGCATGTTACGCATTTATGTACACACAAGCAAAGATATATCCGTCCGTCTATGTGTCCGTCTGTCTGTCCAAGCGTCTGTCTGTCAAGAGTCATAACCATTTTTCTTAACATCACATAGAGGTATTAACCTAAGTCTAATATGAAGTATCCAGGTGTCTTGGACAAAAAATTAAGCCTCTAAGTCAATATGGTCAAAATCACCAAGCGTTTATGCTTCTTTTGTGACCCATATTCTATGAAATATACTGAAAATTCGAAATCTATAGAGTTCTTTGTACACTTTAAAGATGTGGGAAGAAGTAAGAATTTTACAAATATCAATGAAAACAAATATTACAAAGTACATTTTCTTTGCATACTTTTTTATTTTCATTTCAAATTTTCATTTCAACTTTTTTATTTTAAGACTACGGCGGGTGAATCTTACTGACACTAAGCCAGAAATTTTGTCATCAATATCATCTTTTCCAAAAAACTATCTAATCTAACATAACCCGACAACATTTAATGGCACATTGGTTAAACAGAATCTTTCTTAATCTACATAGAAGAATACTGTAAAGAATATAAAGCTGTAATGAAGCTGTCTTGTCACAGTACCATTAAGCGAAATCGGTTGTACTATCTTCTGAAACCATCAGAAGGTTCCCGCGAGACGAGTGAAGGCAACTTTATCTAGAAGTATATAATACATTGTCTGTTATCAGTACATTCATCTTGACGTATCTCCAGAGACACGAAAGAATGGTGAAACGGATATGTGGTGACAGAGAAGTACTACCTCTACCGAGAATATACGTAGTACCTTCTCAAGAGATGTAACACATAATATGTTAAGTATACGTGCTTAGCGGAACTTAATGCTTTACACCACTTTTATTTCGGGATATTACATAAAATATCATTTCCCCGAGAAGAGCATACCAAATACCATTAATTAATGTACGGACTTAGCTACACTACAGCTACGGAATTAGCTACAGACTTATAAAATTGGAAGTTGGCATGGAGGTCGGTTAAGCAGTATATGGGAGCCCCCTACCTAAACGAGAAACAAACTGGCTTTTCTATTGTACACCGTAAAGCCACTCGAACAGAATCATGGGTGACGACTAGTATCATATAAAATTCTGTAATTTTAAACTCTTAATCTTAGCACAGTGTTACCACTCTACTTCTCTACCAATCTCTTTCTATTAAGCCGTATAAGATAAAGACTATAATAACCATAAAGCTTGGGAATAAAATGTAACACAGGCGCAAGGTGCTTTTAAGTACTGGTGGAGATCTCGTTAGTGTAATGACCGATCCGATATAATAGGGGAAACTAGTTCGCTATAGCAATTTACTTATATCTATATCATTGGTCGTCGTGGTGCATTGGTTAAGCGTTTGACTGTAAGCGCGAGTGCTGTGGGTTCGATTTGTAATTGGAGAAATGTATTATTTTCTTTTTCTCACTCAGGTAGAAAATACAAAGCGCTGGTTCTCCAACTTGTACACTAGATATTTTTCGGGGGAGTGATTGTTTTCATTTTCCCGCTCTGATAAGACAAAAGGCAGGGTTGATTTACGCCGGCCAACATTAAACTGTCATTAAAGTATAACGAAAATTAGACAACCGAAAGTCTTAACATTCGTCTCTCTTTACCTTCTATAAGTGACAACATAAAAGACTAAGTTTATTTTAAAAAATAAATAAATAAAGACAAAGCTGAAGTACGTTTACAGTGTAACTCCGGTACATAGCGCTTTCTGTCACCAAAATAGATATCAGGTATTAATTATGTATAGTGCACTGTCACTGTCGAGTTGATAGCGATGTTGGTGCTGTAATATATTGTGGAGATCACTAAAAATATACAAGTACTGTATATAATGGAAACCTATATTCATTTAGTTGACAAGTATTGACAAAGTTCACTATTCAAATCAAAAGAGGTCAGTCAAATCAGCTATACCATCTATATACTATTTTACCTTGACTTGTATATAAAAGCTGAAAAGTGTGCTTAAATAGGACACTAATCATCTCTTAAATGTAAAAAAAACATTACATCTTCATATTCTTAAGAGCAACAACGGCACAACCGGCAGTAGACCGACTTAGCAAAGCGCGGCGTGTTTGTAAGACGATTAAATGTAGGCGTTTACGCGTGAAGTTTGTGGATTCGATTCCTCGATACTTGAAGGTATGAATTATTTCCATTTGCCGATCGATTTCTCAAAAAAAAGTGGTAACAATAGATTCCATCTGCCGACACTATTATAAACGTGATACAGCATGAAAGTAAAAGTATTTATATGTAAGTAAATCCCGCACAAATCACTAGTATAATACAAAAGGCAGGTGCTATAATAAATCAGGGTAAAGCCTTCACAGGTGGAGCTTAAATCAACTTGTGAAGAACAGGCAGATGGGATAATGCGTTTTTTATACAAATAACGCTTAATGCTTTGAACGGTGTTGTTCGTGTAATGTAACACGTCTATATAATCCCGAGAATTTTAGGTTTAAATATTATTATGTTCCATCGAAACACACAGCGTTGATTGAGACCAGTCTCTCTTCTTGTTTTTATATACACGGACCAAATAATCTGCGTCATACTTTACTCTTTCACTTCTGCAGAGACTTCTTTTCTTTGTTGCGGCGCGCTTTCATATATCATTAGCTTATATTTTGCCACGATCAGGTGAAAAATTTATTAATAACAAAATTTGAAAGATTTCATATTAATGATTAATTGTGTGTAAACTATTTATTTATAAAAGAGTTTAGTTTATATTAGTGTTGTGTCTCTCTGTCTCGGAAACGGAGAGTATATAATTCAGAAGTACAGGAAAAGGAAAGTTGTTGTTTTTGGAATTCAAAACGACCAACGATCCTTCAAGTTTTTAGCAATTTTCCTAGCTCCAGTCCACTCTACTATATAAGAGTTCAAAAGGCAAATTACTAACTTCCGATACTTAGATAGTTAAAATAATAGTCTAATTGAGACTAGTAAGTAGGTTATATTTTCGCATATAATATATTCTTAATGAATAAGAACCCACAACCATTATATTAGAGAGGCCGTCGTGGCGCGGTGGCACAAGGGTGCCGCCCGTAAACGCGACGGTTCTAGGTTCAATTCCCACTCGAGGAAGTGAAATATTTCTGTACGTTCGTATTTCCATTTTTCTTCACTCTGGTGTCGAGGCAAAGCGTGGCGTTAAGTTCTGCCAGTTAACACGGAATGCGACCAGAATTCGGCAGAAAGTGGGGAAACAAGTGTCTTAACACCGAGGTTCCCTCTGCCGACCCTGCTCTGTGCAGGATACAGCGTAAAGCTGAAAAAAAACCATTATGTTAAGTTAATACCACGACACAGTTGGGAGCTGTGCCACGTTGACGTCAAAATATATTAAATAATAAAATTTATAATAATTCACGTCGCTTCCGATTACCATAATATTCAGAAAACCGGTAACGGAAACCAACATTTTCATTTAAATTCCGTACAAAATGTGGTGAACGAAGTTATTAAATTAATAGGTTTGTATATCATTTATTCATACAAATATTTAAACGAATGAATATTGGTTTTATAAGGTTCACGCTTTATCCCTTATTTGTGCCTGCCTATGCTGAAGGGTAGGGTAAACAGAGGGAGCCACCCCACGTTCCACCTAATTTCTGGACATTGAGTGGTGGAGATCAACGCCGCGCTTTGTCTAATTACCAGAGCAAAAAAGATAAATAATTGAGTTCGAATGGAAATCGAAGCCACACCCATCGCGTTACAGTCACATCCTTGCGCCGTATTAAACAAAAATATTTAACTCTACATACAAAACTGAACGCCTAGTTTTTTCTCATCGTTTTATCTCCCACCAAAATGACTGTTACTATATTTCATAGCCGCATAATAAAATTTAAATCGCTCGATAATAAATCCACTAGGATCAGCCACCACAAATTTCCTCATCCAATTCCTCGATTAGTCGGCAGGTTAAGTTGCCGCCATCCATCCTGACCCGGACCTGTGAATTGCGTTTATTTAACACGAAATTTGGGGAAAATAAAACGGTTCTTGCTATATAACTGTTTTAGTAATAGCTTTCACAGTGCTTAATTAAATTTCGGCCTTATATTTTATAAGGGGTAAGATGTGAATAGATAAATTAAACTCAACTTGTAATATTTTAGGCTTCTATACTTAAAAAACCCTTTCATCTGATACCTCACTTGAACTAGCGGCTTTAATACCAAATTTTGCCCACTTTAAAACTATTATTTTTTGGGATTTAGCCAGAAATGTATTGTTTTCCTATACTTTTCTGAACTAGTACTACCTGTAAATACTAGCTGCCAAATTTCATAATTGTAGGTTAACCGGAAGCACCTACAATTATGAAATTGGTACAGACTTCACGGAAGGCAAGTATTATACAAAATATTTGCTCAATCGAACGCGATAGGACTTTTATCTTGCAATTTACGTGAACAAACCAACGAGCAGGAGTAGTATATTACATTTCAAAAAAATATTTTGTAGCACTCTGCCCATTAGTACCTGAACTAGTGAAAATCACATTAAAACCCGTTGCATTTTTTTTAAGTACGTCAGCGATTTTGTTTTATAGTGATATATAAAGATAAAGATTTTTCCTCCAGAAAGTAAGTTTTAGAACAAGCGAAACCTAGAAACGTCTCATCAGTCACTCAGCGTGTGAGACTTAAAAGCGGAGTCGTGTAGTCTTTACATTGTTATTAATAGTTTTGTCTTAGCTTTAAACATTTTGAATAAACTAAGCTGTTCTAGCCTTCTTGAATATAATCTGACGAGAGATCTTCTAGAGTCTCTCGGTCTGCTCAGGCAGCTCAGGTTTCTCGCTATATCATACATATAGCGGTGTAGGTGCAATAGTCGGAAATTCTCTCTGACTATATATACCTCAAAGTACTGAGATATATGAAGATATAATAATATGCAATAGGTTATATAAAAATACTTTTAACTTTTAATTATAATAAGCAAGTGTTAAGACACTTTATGTCTCACTTTCAACCTACCTTTAGTTCCGCAACCCAATGAAAAATATATTTTCATTTTCAACTAATTACTTATTCTATATCCAGAAGATCAAAAAATACTTCTAGTGAAAATTGAATCTGCTATCCTCCCCATTGCACCACGACAACTTAACAATAAGCCTTTCCCGAATACTTCTTTCTATAGCTACGAGTATAAACGAGAAATTCCCGTACATTATGTCATTATGTGTGAAAGCGGCGACGTTGATGGATTGGTCGCGACAACACAAAACGAAAATATCTTTTGAGAGCTTCCGAAGTGAAATGAACGTGAAACAAAATATATACATTTTTATTTTAGATATATAGATTTTTATATACATTTTTTCATATTATATCCCGTGTGCAGCAAGGTGCATGGCATAATACCAACCCACTCAGCAAGACGCATCTCGTAAAATTGCGCACGAGCACATGCATTTGGAACAGTGAAGCAAATTAAAATATATTTATATAACTAAATATTATATAATAAGACATTTAATTTCGCTGCCCAATACCCAATTAATGCCCAATATGTCTATATTACGAGCGTAATGTGGACATAAGACTGTTCAGAGCAGAGCAAAAGAGAGTGTAGAGAATATCATATATCATTAAAGTCAAAATATTGAGCGTGAAAGAATGAGCTGAAGGCTCTCTCCACCATATGCGTGATGCTAAAAAAATATATATAAGAAGAAGATAATAAACAGATTTTTTTTCTGTTACAGATGACGAGCTAGTGTTCAGAGACAGATGGGGTGGTCTAACTCTCTTCAACGTGAAGAACTTCACTACACGACTGTTAATGAATAATTCCACTTTTGTAAGTATTGTTTCCTATATATTTTATTCTTATGAAGCGTGTATCTATATATTTTTTGTGAACATTCCTCACTATGCCCCAAGTTTTTGTTTATATAATAGTCAACGCGAAAACTCTTAAACCTTAACATGTGTCACTTTGACGTTTATGTCATTATTCATATTTTAAATTCGATAGTCGAGTCCCTGGTGGCTAAGTTTGACATTGCCTGACTGTTCTCCACTCAGGGGAATGATTTGTAGAAAAAACGCGGCGTTGAGTTCTGCCACTCAATACACAATGTTACAAAAGTTGGGCGTAAAGTCGAACACAGAGTGCCTTAACACTAAATTCCCTCTGCCTACCATACTAAATGTCATAATCAAAGTGAAGTAAAAAAAAAACTAAAACGTACTTTACATTTAATATTATTCCCCGATTTGGCTCTTTCACTTCCAGTTAGATGCTTATGCAAAGTATTTTTATGCCAAATGGATTTAGAAAGGTTTCAATTTGTCAAATAAAATAATAAAACATAGCCAATTTTATGTTCATTCGAAACATCAGAATGTTGAAAATTTTCAGTTAAATTCAAAGTTAAATTTAAAATGTTGAAAATATTATTTATTTGTCTTTAAAAGAGATTTGCAACATAATCTGTATTATTGTGTACTATTTTTACAAACCATTCGAGACGGAATTTCTTAAAAATTTGACGGAGAATGATTTACAGACTACCTAATGTCAACACATTAGGTTCCCTCGGCTGCTATATGCAAGGTATTTTTTTTATGGAAAAAGACAAGGCATACAAGCGCTCGCATCACCTGATGGTAAGTGATCATCGCCCAAAACCTCGTGCATCACGAGAGATGCGTTGCCAGCCTTTAAGATGGAGATAGACGCGCTTTTTGAACATTATATCACTACTACCGACTATCGCGGTTAGGCCATTCAACAGCCCGTGGAAGGAAGTCACAGTGAACTCGACCTCGATGTGTACTCGTGTGTGCTCGGGGGACGTAAAAAGCATCGATGTATGGATTTTGAAATGATTACATAAGGAACGTGTGTTACACCGAAGTTTTTACAGTATTGTTCCTGACTAAGAATAGAACATTTTTATAAAAATCAAATAAATTTGAACGTAAGGGGACTTGAACCCGCGCTTGTTGGAAACCGTCCAAGCGCTCTGACCACTGAGCTATAATACTACTTATCAAGCTGCGTCGTAATTATTACACGCGCGCTCACAACCTGTTTTTTGAAAGAATGAAAAGGTAGTGTGTACACTAGATTCCCAGGTTCCCTCTGTCCTGATGAACCTGCTATATGCGGTATATATACATCGTGAAGCTAAAAAAAATCAAATATTTCTGCTGACTGAATTTGAACAGTGTGAGAGCAGTCCCAACACAACAATAGAAAACATACGTACTGTATTGCATCCCCTGCGATGCGGATTTGGGCTGAAAGTCTTAACACAAAGTACTCCTCTTTTTCTAAAGTCCTGCTTCGCAAAGAAAAGCAGTGATACTGGTAATGAATTTGTTATTTTGATATTTATTTTAATGATATATGAACGTGCGTGTTTTCTTTACTTGTATTACTTACACGGAGAGGTTAAATATAATTCAGTTCTAAGCAGTGTCTATTTCTATGATTGTAAGATCTTAAACTATAGACAAAGTGTGAAGAGTGAATAAAAATCCATCCAATTCCCGCTCAAATATCGAGATATATCGTATAATCATTGAGTGGCGGAACTCAACGCCTCGATTTGGCTTTTTGCCAGACCGGGAAAATGAATATAATTAATACCCACGAATAAGAATCAAACCCACAGCCGTCGCATTGCATTCCGACGCTGACGGACACTCCGTTCCCCACTTTTTGCCGAATTCTGAAGGCGTTGCATGTAGAATGGTAGAACTCAACGTCGCGCTTTGCTTCGACACCAGAGCGAAGAAATGGAAATATAAATTTAAATAAATATTCCATCTCCTACAGTGGGGATCGAACCCACAACCAGTCGCTTTTACAGCCAAACTCTGTGCGCCTGCGCTGCGACTGGCCTCAATATGAGTGATATCAACAAAAAAAATATATATATATATATATATATCCTAATGAATATTAAAACCAAATATTTGTATTTAAATACACATAAACTCAAATAAAACTTTATCAATCAAGAATTTATTCTCAATATTTCTTAACCAATTATTATCGACGCCGACATATACACATGTAAGGAGTGGTCAGTTTACATTTGTTCACGCTCACAAGCCGCACGTCCACGACGGACGCACCAGTAATTAGTATTCTGCCGTAGCTCGCACTGACTGTAGCTCGAGTTGCAAGTTAGAATTGCTCGTTTTGGTGAGATGTTTCAAGATTGTATTTATCTGTGCACTGTCAATGAGTACGGTCAGTTTTGCTGATAACTAGAATAGGCAGTGGTGCAGCGGCACAGCTTCCTTTAAATTCGATGGTTGCGGGTTCGATGGACATGAAGAGACTATTATTATAGGTATCTATGGCCAAAGCCTCCTATCAATAAACTTTACATAAATAAACCTAAAAAGTGTAATATCTCAACGTCAGCTAAGTGACGTGAACTTATTGATACTATTTATTTAGTTCCACGCACGTTCTGAAATTGAAGGAAGAATGGAGGCATTCGGGAGTAATGGCGTATGAGAAACTTATTTTACTCCCAAGTTTAGGTAACGAGCTTTTTGTCTCATTCCTTTTACCCTTATGGTAATACTCGTACAATTGAAGTTAAAGTGGAGAGCTTGAAATGGAAGATAGGTCCTAAGTTCAAATTAAAGTTAGAATTGGTTGAGTTTGGTAATTAGAAAACCAAATCCTGGGGAAGGATGTTTGTATGAAAAAGAAAAAAGAAACAAATTCAGTGAAACGGAAATTCTTTAAAGGACAATCTGGTTCTTACAAAAAGTATTTTCCACTACATCATATAAATAAATACATACATACGGTATAAAATGACAACACGTAAAGCAGCCTACCTTTAACCTTACCCCTAGTAAAGTGTGAAGCTAATAATACTTATATTATACATTTTTTAAAAGAAAGACAGAAAGAAATTATTATTTTATTTATTACTTTATAAATTCTGGTTATAAAAATATTTCATTTTTACTACCCTCTGGGCAAAATATCCCTCTATTAATTATTTTCACAGCTTGGGAGGCTGCTAATCTAGTGTTAAGACACTCCGTTTCTATTAGGTCGATCTTGATCCCCACTTTCTTCTTACATTCTGGAGGCATCGTGGACACTAGAGTGGGAAAATGAAAATAGGAATCGAAACCACAACCTAAATTTATAGGCACAAATATGTGTGTGTGTCCCTGTGCTACGACTGGCCTCTGTTTGAAACAAAATACATAGAGAAAAAATAATAAGTATACAAAGATTCAGTATATTTATACACCCGTTATAAATTTTTTCTCGAATAATGTAAATATTCAGCGTAATATTTTTATTGTAAAACCAACTTTGTCCTAAAAACACAAAGAGTATTATTCAGAAGACTTATGAATGGAGCTCAATATCCGAAAGCTAATATAAAATAAGATAAGTTGAAAGATATTTTTTTACCTTCACGCTGTATCCCGCATATAGCAGGATAAGCACAGGGAACCAGGAAAATACATTGTTTTCACGCACCGCCAAATATTCGATAATTTCCAGTGAGTAACGGAACTCAATGATACGCTTTGTCTTATTAGAAAAAACTTGCGCCAAACGCCAAGCGCCAAACGCTACGGTCCCTGAAAATACCTCTTTCGCCTCGTCCACTGTCATCAACCTCTTCATGCATACCCTCCGGAGGGTCCTCATACTTTTTACGTGACCTTCCTCCAGTATCTTAGATACTGTGTTTTTGAAGGTCAACCGAGTTCTCCCCTTACCTCTCTTACCACTCACTTTTCCATCATAAATCTCTTTTACCATTCTTTCATCACTCATTCGTATGACGTGCCCAAACCAGCTGAGCACGTTCTTCTTCATTATAATTATATAGAAATGGATATTCTATACATATTAGAAAAAAGAGGCAATGATTTTCATTTCCTCATTGTTCTGCCGAGTTTATATTCAATTCATATGACTGAATCCATTATATCCTCTTATATAATAGATATGTTGATCCTTTATTAAGATCATGGTTCATCCCGCGTATAAAGGTAGGAGCAAAATTCGCCATACGCCATACTTTATCTTACAATTTACCTGTAAATATAAACATTCCCCCAACAAGAGATCGAACCCACAACCATTCTTACGATCAGATGCTGTTAAAATTCGCCAACACCAACAGCCTCAAAAATAAATACGATATGTATGTACAACCAAAAGTAAAATATAATTTTTATTGATACAAATAATTTCGCAGCAACGGGTAACACACTCGTTCTCTAATTGCTCGTAAACATTATTTTATTTGCAAAATTTGGAAATTTTATTTTTCATAAGAATTAAACACCGTTGCCGTATCGTTCATGAAATTTATTTGATACAATAAAATTTTATATTACTTCTGAATTTGATTTTATTTGGGAAATATAGCAACTATTCAGCTTTAAAAAACTTTTAGGTTTCTTGGCATATTTGCTTTATTTTATTAAAATTAGATGTCCCCATATAAGCTTCACTGACGGTAACTATAAAACGTACTATTGAAAATCTCAATATTTCCCTATAACTTACTATGCATACGAGAAATTTTCATCCAATTTTTCTATTTTCCACTTTCTGTCAAAATAGTTGCATATTGATCTATACCTAGTGGTGGAAATAAAACGAGTAAGATACTTATCTATAAACTTCTAATTAAAGATGGCGGCGACAATTATCTCGTATCAGGATTTAATGAAAAAACACTAAGAGAAAGAAAAATGAGGCAAGTAAAAAAAATGTGCAAACTTATTAAAGACTATTGTTATAGTTCGGAAAGCTTCGAACGAGTCCTCTCCTCTTACTCATACTTTAAGTTTCATATAATTACATCAAGACGTGTTTCATATAGAGCACAGCGGACTCAAAAACTCTTAAAGACTTGGATGTTTGCATTCCACAAGAAGGCAGGATACAGTCAGCTTATTTTGAAGACAAGGCGGTATGATAAAATAATCGTATTAATTGACAGGCATTATGTTAAAATACTTTTAATTAATATAATAGACATTCTTTAGATTGGATTTGTATCCACACATTAAAAATGACCTACAACTAAAACCATGCAATTAATTTCTATTATCCTCGTTCCAGAGAGAACTAAACGCAGTGGACTTCAAAGTTTCAGCAGATTTGAAATTCGTGCTTCTCATATCAGACATAAGGCCTGGGTGGAGGCACGCGCGCCTCGCCAGGTACCACGTGTTCGATGTAATAACACGGTAAGTACAGGTTAATAAGAAGTTGTATATTTAATTCTTTTTTGTCAAACAATTTATCACTGGTTCACTAACACTAAGTTAGTGCCTTAGACCCGAGAAGAACCTGCGTAATAAACTCAGCGGGTCCTAGTCAAGCCGTGGCGCAGAGGTACAAGCGTGACAGGAAATGAGATAGGTTGTGGGTTCGATTTCAACTCGAGCAAATGAAATATTTAACATTTTCATACTCATACTCACTCTGACAAAAAGGCAAAACGAGGCGTTTAGTTAGGCCGCTTTATACACAATGCTTCCAGAATTAGGCGGAAAGTGGATTCAGGTTCCCTCTGCCTATGAGCGAGATACAACGTGAAGCTAAGAAAAAATAAAAAAGGATTAAATATACAGTCTTCATATAGTTATCATAAAAAAGGTTTATTTTATGTTGCCTTTATGAGGACTGTATCATTTTAATTTGTTTACATATTGTTATTCAACAATTGTTGAAATACAAAAAAGAAACCTTTAAAACTAGACGTTAGCTTTACAGCATTCAGACAACTGTCTGTTTATCTACATAATGATTCAATCTGCAAAACAATCGTTGTCTGGGTCGACGAAATTGCGGTATTTAAAATATAGAACGTGTTCATCTATGTATGAGAAATTAACCAAACCATGTGTTTTCTACAGAAACAAAATCCCAATATCACCCATCGAGGAGGACCGATCAGCACCCCTACTGCAGCACGCGGAGTGGGCGCCCGCCGGCACCGGCCTCGTGTTCGTGTACGACAACGACATCTATTACAAGCCCAAAGTGCTGAAGACTTTGGTTTGCAGAATTACTAGCAATGGTAAGAAACTTCCACCATTCACTACAGCATGCCACGAAAGTTGGTTGAAAAGTAATGTACAGAGTGTTTTAAAACTTATTCTGTTGTATGCGGGATACCGCGTGAAACTATAAAAAATTTAGGAAATGGTGATAACTTGTGGTTTTCAAAACCCCCTTATCTTATATCATTTGTAAAGGACATATCTGTAGACTCCGCCCGCGATTACAGATTTTTTAAAATAGAAGTATGAGTCACTAGGCCTTAACACTGTTTAAATACTGTTTCCGAGTTTATCAGCTCTCATTAATTTCATTAAAAGATACGGAAAAGAGACAAAAGCCGTTTACACGAATGAAAAATGACGTGACATTTATGTTAACGAGACAACGAGGAAATTTGGTCGTTATGTTAATGTGCCATTAGAAATGTGATACAGGGTGTTTAGAATATTGATAGTTAAGCAATTGTGACGGTCGCCGATTCTAATGCAGTTAGTTATTGGTAAGGTAAAACTATATAAAGTATTACTAAAAAATCATTTTGATTAACATACTTTTTTCATAAGACATATAAGAGTATTAATTATTTTTTATTTCATTCAAAGTAAATTATATTGTTACGCTAAGAGTATTAATTAGTTAACATACATTATTTTCTTTTAGTTTCTTTTATAAGCAAATTTTGATAAAAATTCAATTAAGATTAACTTGAAACCTTTGATATCTTACAAAAACATTAATTTTTATATAATAAAACCTAAATATGCACTGCTGGTTCTCGCCTACAGCCTAACGCTAAACTTTTGAAAATACAATTATTACATAATACTAAATATTCATTCGAGTGGATCTAAGCCATGTGTTGCAGCCAAATACCATGTACGTCACACACATTGTAATCTCTATTTAAGAAATAAAAAAAAATAAAAATAAACACAAACCGAGGCAACTTTGACACGGTGGGGCAGCGTGTTATGATCTTGGTTATTTTACGTTCGATTCCGACTCGCGGCAATTATGTTTTATTTCACCTCTGTAATAAGTCGAACAGTGCCGATGAAATTCGCCACTCGACTCTCTTCACTATTATTTAAGATGATTTTTTTTTATTAAAAACCTTTTCTTAAATATATCTGAATCAAATGAATACTAATTAAAAGTTGTCTATTTGAGGCTTAACGAGCTTAGCCCTGTCTAGAGTCGTATTTGACTTTAGAAATGTTTAAAAGCTCCTGCTGTCGTACAAAAGTGAACGTCGCTCAGTCGACTTCTGAACTACGCAACTCTTAAACCATGTCGTTGATTAATTTAGGTAGAGATTTCTTGAATATATTTTAAATTTCTTATTTTTTAACTTCAAGACGTGTTTAGCATATAACAAAAATTAGAACATTGGAAAAATAAAAAATAACACACTCCGTTCCCCACACAGACGTTAATCTTCGAGACATGAACTGTCATATTGAAATGAAATGACGAGAGCGAGAAAATGAAAATACACATAATCATTCCCACGAGTGGATGTCGAACCCACAACCGCATTTGCAATTTCACGTCTCACGCCTTGGCGCTACAGTACAGCTGCAGTTTTTATTTTAAATTTAATCAAGCTATATAATAAAACATCGGAAAATGGAATTGAATATTACTTTCAAGATCTCTCTCTCTCTCTCTCCCTACACAAAATACTTTTAAAATTTCCACAAACTAAGATGAAGTTACAAAACTCTACGTCGTCTTTATGTACGCTACAATAAGTCCGAAATACTAAACTCATCAATTACTACCTTCCCGCTTTTCCTGCACTTAGCATTAAAACACTTCGTGCTCCACTGTCCGCCTTGGTTTAGAGACATTGCTTGCAATGCCACGTTGCGTCTACCAAAGCGGGCAAATGAAATTATAATAATTTCTACGCCTGTTAAACAAACCGGCAATTATCACATTCACAGTCACACACTGCCCACTGACTCACGGTGTACATTCGAAAAGTGAACAAGCTAACAAGTATTGTAATATCAACACTTGGAGCTCCCGTTCCTTTTGTAAAACTTTAAATTCCACCCTCGTCTGAAGGCAATCCAGCTGAGTAGAGTTTTGTAAGCTGTTATTTATACGAATACTATCTATAACTTGACTCGACTCGAACGAAGTCAGACCTTTGAAAATTCCTTATTAGGTTTAGGTTACAGTTTGGCCAGAATCACAGGCACGGTCGTCGGATTGTAAAGAAAACTATATGTGTAAATACAATGCTAGCAATGCGATTTTTTTTACTGTAGTTTTGTTAATTTAGAAAAAAATAAAATATAAAACGTCCTTTTAATTACAGGAATACCCGGAGTAATATTCAATGGAGTACCAGACTTTCTTTACGAAACGGAAGTTCTTCGTCTGGACCGCGCCATATGGTTCAGTCCTGATGGTCAAAGTTTAATGTATGTCACATACAACGACTCAACCGTGCAACAACATAAATATCCTTGGTATGGATTGGATCAGCAAGAACCACCGGCGTACCCGAGTATCAGAACCTTGAGATATCCAAAGGTAAATAGAAAAAATTAGGCAGAATAAAGTTAACGCAGAGAGAGAAGAGAACTTGGAGTAAAACCACTCTGTTTCCACAATTTTTTAAATACTTCGTGTCGATTGACCGAACTTAACGCCGCGCTTTGCCTTGTTACCAGACAGAATCGAATTGGTTCTCTTCTTCCATTAATATGAATATTAGGCAAAATATTTATCTATTGTAAATTAATCGTCTAAAAAATGTTACCACAATTTTATATATCTCATGCCTGTTTTATATATCCTTTCTATTGAAGATTTTTTACTATCCTACATAAAACTTCTTACCAGGTGAACACCAATAACCCGGTGGCCACGCTGTACGTGGTCAGCATCAAGACGCCCAAGTTTCTGTTCCCACATGCGATCCAGTTCAATGTACCAGTTGACAGCAGTTAGTATATTTAAAATTCTATAATACGCAGTAAATCATGGTTTTTTTAATTTGCTATATTCAACATTTGGTTGGAAGCCAGTCGTAGCGCGCGGGCACAAAATGCGACAGGTTGTGGGTTCGAATCCCACTCGAGGAAACTATATGTTTAATATTTACATTTTCTTCGCTCTGTTGTCGAGGCAAAACACGACGTTGAGGTCTGCCACTCGACACGTAGTGCCTCTCGAATTCGGCGGAAAATGGGGAACGAAATGTCTTATAAGTTCCCTCTGCCTACCCTGTTGTGTTTATAATACATTCATTCAATTAAACTATAAAGCCATAATCATGGCTACTATTACATCCTGTCTACTATTCTTATAATATATGTGCCTGTCTTCAGACTTTAGCCAATGAAAATGCAGCGTTGTGTTACGGCACCTTACATTTAGAATTGAGATATTTTACTAAAATATTTTAGAAAAGAGAATTCATTTATTGAGTAATAATTATATTTATTCCAGGTTGGTATCTCCGGTGGTCGAGCTGGATATCAGAACGACAGATCGCAGTATTACTTCTCAATCGACCACAGAACGTATCCATTATCAGCATCTGTAATGCCGTCCAATACAACTGTCAAGATGTAAGTTTCATTTAATAGTTTTCAGAGTGTATAAAATAATTAAATATCAAAATTTAAATTAAGGCATCTTCAATTTATGTCAATGTTACAATGCTTGTAATAAAAATACAAATATATGAGCAATTACTTACTAATTAGTAAGTTTGCTTTCTTTTTTTTGCTTTTTTTTTTCTTTTTTTTTTTTTTTTCTTTTTTTTATGGGAGAGGACAAGGCAAACGAGCGTTCGGGTCACCTGATGGTAAGTGATCACCGCCGCCCACGACCCCATGCAACACCAGAGGAGGCACAGGTGCGTTGCCAGCCTTTAAGGTGGAGATGAAGGGCACCGGGGCCCGGCATTACCTAATGCGAAACGCAGTGGCAAGGGCCACTACTTCACGCCGGTTTAAAATGCCGGGGGTGGTATTAAATCCGGTCGAGTCTGCCCATGCGTGTTGCCATTATTGGCGACGTGACTCTACCACACGTACTTTAGTCGCCTCTTACGACACCGACAGTACCAGGGTGATCCTATTCTAAACCGGGACAACACGGCTGAAAATGGGTAACATCGAAATTTATGAACTTGATGTAAACTTTCTTGATAAATGGACTATTTCATAGTTTTTTTTTTTTCAAAATAATCTAATAATCAATCAAACTATTCAGCTATATTATATTAGTATATCAACAGATTTACCGAGACGAATCAGATGGCAGCCGTTGGTCGGGCCTAGGTTCAGATCCTGTAGAAGACGACTGTGGCTGGTGTAACGGCGGTGCCCTCGTGGGTGGACGAAGCGGGATATTCACTACTACCCCGATTACGGACCAGGGCGGGATATGGAGACATGCGGTCCATCTGACCCAGGATACTAGGACTACTATTACTCAGGGAAACTTTGAGATTACCCAATTGGTTGGGTGGGATGAGAGAAGAAGATTGTTGTAAGTTTACATTTTTATTTGGATGTGTTAAATGGAGAATAAATTGCTTAAGCATAGTGAAATCTATATATGAGTATATAGATTTTACTATGCTTACACTGTTCTTTTCTGAGTGACTGACAACTCACAGACGAAACTACTGAACTGAAAACTGAAATCTGTCAAAAAAACGCTGAAATATAAACGAATTTCTTTTTTATATGTTTTATATGTATTATATTTTATATACCTTACATATTTCATAGGTACGTGATAGGTACAGCTCCTGAAAAGGCAGGAGAAAGACATGTGTACCGCGTGTCTGTGCCGGTGGACGGGTGGCCGCCGCCGCCGGCTTGCGTGACCTGCCCGGGGTCTATACCTGACACTACTGTGGAACCCAGCACCGAGGAGCCGGTAACTTTACACTGTACCACATACATAGTTGTTGCCTAGTTTTAAGATATTTTACCCGTCCTCAACTCTCTAAACTAATTATAAAAGCGATGCTTGTGGATTTGAACTCCAATCGGGAGACATAGTTATTTTCGTTTCCTCAACAGTTTGTTTTAAGATTATTCTACCCAGCTATAGGTACATTAGATCGCTGAAATATCTATAAATATGTATTTTGATGCTATTTTCTTTACAAAATTGAGTGTTTTATTAAGGAATATGATAATACGACATCGTCTCTACCCGCCTGGCCAACTTCCACCGTGTTACCGCATGTAGCTGATGAAAATGACACTTTACCGACCATCTGTCTGTATAACAGAGTGCTGTTCAGCAAGAACTTCTCCTATTTTGTGCAGGTGATTCTTTTATATTTTTTCACAATCAATTTTTGGTCTTTATTAAAATTTATAACATTTTTTTTAACTTTTCACTGTATCCCGCGCATTTTCTTTATATATAGGTATAGATTAATAAAAACAAAATTTTATAAAAAAAAAGGAAATTACATAATTTGAATAGTTCTATGGACATGAGGTCAACATTACACGTAACCTACATTGGCGAATCCCAAATTTTGAAATTTCATTGTTTTTATCATCATAAAAATAATAATAATTAGCCAAATCAAACAAGACATCGAACACTAAAAATTAAACCGTTATATAAAATAACTTCTATAGCAAGTAGTTATTTTGCAAAAAATAAAAAAATACTTCAAATTGATATAACTTTTTTATTTGTGAACCCATTGTAATAAAACGAAGACTAAATGCCAGAATCCAATAGTAAAAACAGCATTTAAATTGATAAGTCAATTCTGAGACTATCGTCAACAGACGCACAAACAAATAGACCAAAATAAAATTTGTGTCCTATTACATTAATAAATGCCACCAGTAATAACAATTTCTAATTTAGTTTACGGTTTACGGACGGCAGGTGAAGATGTATTCCATTTTTACCATTATTTATTTCCAATTTTCATATATTTTAAATTAAAGAAGTACATTAACAATCAGTCATTCCCACAGGAATGTTTAGGTCCAGGCCCACCAGCCATATTTCTGTGCACGGCGGGTGGTGCTCGTCGAGCTGTGCTGTGGGACGGAGCGCCTTTGAGACAGAAGTTCGCAGCGCTCGCGTCTCCACAATCTAAGGTGTTTAGAGTTGAGGTAACTTTCAAGATTTTTATTAATAGAATTTTTTTTTTTAATCTCGTAACAAGTCATGAACTGATGAACATTCCGGTTTGTAAGTAGTGGTTAAAGTTGTAGTCACTATATTAAAATTAAGAAAAACCCTTTGTTTTTTTTTTTGTTAAATTATAATAACCTTTTTGTTTTGATAAATTATAATAATAATTATAAGTATTCCTTCAGGTCCAAGCTCACAGAGAGGCGCGGGTACGATTACTGCTGCCCCCCGGACTTCGTGACACTGACGACCTGCCGCTACCTCTCGTACTACACGTGTTAGTAATTAACTTTCTGTGTATTTACGTATTACATATATACGTTTTTTATGTCATTGAGGACTGGCCTCAACCTGAGTGCATAAATAAAAAATATTTTTTATACTCTGTACAGTTTGCATTTTGTTTATTGTTTAAAATATACTATTTTGTGTAATTTTAATTGCGAAATGTACTTTCCGTAAATAGTAGGCTAGGGAATAATAGTATCTAGTGTTATAACACTCCGTTTCACATACAAGCCAATTTGCACGAGAGATTGTTTATTAAATGGCGGTATTCAACGCTGTGCTTTATCTTCTTACCAGAACGAGAAAATTGAAATTTTTGATACCCCACGCTATGTCACTCTTAAAATGTGTTAAAATCATATAATATATATTATTTATTATTAAATAAAAATAATATTTTATTAGATAATACATATTTTACACAGGTCCGCAGAACCTGGCAGTCAGTTAGTGACAGAAAGATGGCGACCAGATTGGGGCTGGTACCTCGCTACTGCTAGAAACTTTATTGTAGCTGAGATTGACGCGAGGGGCTCTGGAGGACAGGTAACACATGATAACACATTCAGTTCGCCACTCGATACGCAATATCTTGAATAAATCGACTGAAAGTGGATGACGGAGTGTTTTAGCACTATGTTTCCTCTACCTACCCATAAGTGGTACACAAGAAAATATAAAATATTGGTGGTTTTTAAGCAAACACTTTTTTAGTATTGTTTTTATTTAATGAAGCTTAAGCTGTCTTAATCTGATAAGCCTTAATCGTGATTGAACAAGATATGTAAAGTGACTGTAAGTGCAAATATTGATATTAATTAAAATTTGCGCAGGAGCACAAAATCTGTAAAACCGACTAGTTATGGGTTCGATCCCCACTCGAGAAGATGAAATGTGGTGTCGAAACAACGTTTCCAAAATTCGGCGTCTTATATATCTTAAAAATTAATGGACGGCATTAAGGATATAGTCTTAATAAACATTTATCTGTTTTCTTTTTTATAAGGGTGAGGAGCTAAGAACTGAAATATACCAACGCCTGTTGTCAGTGGACGTGGAAGATCAGATAGCGGTACTTTCGTGAGTATTAACTTATACATATTAGTTAGCACTATAGTTTTGGTTTTGATATTAGATTTTATTATTTTAAATGTGGAATAACACTTTAAAACTATTTTTAAAAAAAATAACCAACCCCAAAGATGATTTAGTTTTTTTACTAAATTTGTACTTTAACTCTATAAACAAAAAAGCAATTCAATATTGTAATAAATATATGTACCTAATACTTGTATAATCTATTTTCCATTATTTTCCAGATACCTGCGCGACAACCTCAAGATGGTGGACGGCGGTCGCATCGGCGCGTACGGTCGCGGGCTCGGCGCCGCGGCCGCACTCGCGCTCGCAGCTGGCGACGCTCGCAACTTGACCCGGTGTTTGGCTCTATTGGCGCCTCTTGCTGATTTACGACATCATAGTGCGTTATTATTTAATATACTATTCTATTTTTTTAGCTTCACGCCGTATCCCGCAGATAGCAGGGTACGCAGAAGTATTAAGACACTCGGCTCTTCATCCTTTGAGAGACTTGAGATACATTGCATGTTGAGTCGCGGAACTTAACGCGACGTTTTGTCTTCTTACTAGACCGAACCTCAAATTATTATTTACTTATTGCAGAATTTTATTATAAACAAATATATGATCTAATAGTATTAATTTAATGTAAAACTCATCTATTTTATCATTTACAACCAACTGTTTAAGAACTATTTTTTATCTTAATCGTTTTGTTGATTAAAATAGTGTTAATATATTCTAAATTACATGAATATTTTTAGATTCTTACTGGACAGAGCGTCACAGCGGCTCCGCGGCGGGCTTAGCGCTATGGCGTCGAGCAGGAAACCTCCCCCCTCGGCGCCTACTACTGGCACACGCCACCGCGGACCTGCGCGCGCCGCCGCCGCACGCGCTGGCTCTCGCTAGAGCACTCATTAGAGCTCAGGCCCTTTATACGCATCAGGTAAGTGTCTGTCTGAGATCAGTCTAGTAGAATTTATGTAGGCTGGTCCTTGAATCATATATTACAGTGTCTAGACTGGCCTAATACACGTTACAGCAGATATATTTACTACTCTACCTAGAGTTCTCATTAGAATTAGTGCAGTGATCATACAAGCCAATCTGGGATTAAGACCGCGAAGAAATATGAATTTTTATATACTATATATACTATAAATAAATAAATGTATCATATAAACCATTATTTCTCACAAAATTCCAGGTTTATCCAGACGAAGGCCACAATTTCGAACGATCCAATCTCCACGTCCATAAAACCATGGAACAGTTCTTCGACGAATGCTTCGGGCCAGTTGAACTGGCGGACTGGGATGCGGGAGGGGTGGGGGGTTTATTCCCGTTTAGGGACTAAAATTATTTACTACTTATTTACATTTTTTGGTCGATGTATTAAGTTAATATAGTAGAATATCACTAACCTGGTACTGGTAAACGCAAATAACAAGGTGATAAGTTATTAGAATGATTGATTTATTAGATTATATAGTCGAAAAATATTTTTTGTAGGTATTTTTTATAATTGTAACGTATAGCACTATTAATTCCAACTGAGGCCATCGTGACGAAGGAAAGCGTCTCACAGTTAATACGATACGCTTCCCATTGCTCAGGGAAATACATTATTTTCATTTCTTCACACTAGTAACTGTCACTCCGCACGCAATGTCCGAATATTATGCGGCGCCTGAAGTATGGAATGTCTTAACATCAGGTTCCCTCTGCCTACTGTGATATAGACGAAAATAAAGACAACGAGAAGCTAAAAAAATATTATATACGGAGAGTGCCGGATTAGTGAGATTTTACTGTATTTAGAATCTGTTCAAGATTCTAAATGGCTGTGTAATTACAATTTAATGATAAATTAGTGGACATAATGTTAAATTTTATATTTTAATGGACAATTTCAATGTTTCCTTTTGTTTGCAATGAATGAAATCCATTTGTGTAATGAATGTATATCTGTGCAAATTAATGTATGGTAGAGTGGTATAAGGTTGCGCAGTTTGTAATCAAAGGCTCATAAATTGTAAATGTCATCCGAGATAGGTTATTTAATTACTTATCCTTATTAAGCTTTGTATAAGCTTTTGAGCAATTAAGCATAAATCAAAAGCTAGAATATGCGCATTTCTATACACCCCAGTGTGTAAGTTTGCGCGATGCAACGATAACATATTGAAACGCTACGTTCCTCAACCCTTTTGTCGTTATTCCTAAAAAATTTCTTCTAAAGAGAGGTGAATGCAGAAGTAGTTTTTACCCCAGGTATAGTATTTTTAATCCTTGATTCTTTGGAAGGTGTTGTAGACGAAATCGAATGATACTACAATTCCATTCTGTAGTTTTCCACCGTATTCATTTTTCTTAGGTGAGTAAGCCTATTCCAATAGAAAACAAAATACGGCTGAAGACACGGTCATGAGGACTGCGCATATACAAGTATATCGCTCGCGCATACTCATACTTGCACCCTACTCTACGTCTGAATTACTAAACAATATACGTTTTACGTAAATTGTTAACAGCGAAAGAATATCAAAGAAAAAGAGGTAGGATTTTTTGTAACTTATATTTATTATTTAAACTAACTTTACACTTAATGGCTACTTAATGTTTATTTTTTGTTTTTTTTTATTTGCTCAATTTAATAGGTATTTAATAATAATATAAAATCTCAATAACATACCATTATTTATTTATTCCAACCATAAAATTAAATGGCGGTAATCTTTCTTTTTAATTTTTTTTATCCCTAGGGCTAAAATGTGAGTCCTATACGGCGTTCCGTTGTGAAAATATGATGACGTAATATAAAATCATATATTTGATAGATTAATCATATTTGGTGTCTATAAAAATATTTAAAAATTCTCTCAAAATATTTAATATAAGCAAAAAAAACTTTATAAGAAAAATGTTAAATCTTATACCTTATTAAAATTAAAATGTCTAAATTGTTAAGAAACATAGTGAAAAAATATTTTAACAATTTTATAAAAAATAATATATTTTAATTATTTCGTTTCTTTAAATAGTATTCATGTATTTATATTAAATGTTTGATTAAAATTATTATTAAATGACATCGACAATGAACTGCCATCAAATTAACCTGCTTGCTTCTTTTTCTATTATAATTTTAAAATCTATTTAAAAAATGCACTAATATTTACAATAGAAGAAAACTAATGTACATAAAAAGTATGGATTTGGTAAATTCAAGGATGTTTCTTCAAATTCAAAATGAAAAAAAAAATCTTTAAAAGAAATGCAAAAATATTAAAAAAATAAAAGCAATATTTTTTTCAGCTTCACGTTGCATCCCGCACACAGCAGGGCAGAGGAAACCTCGGTGTTAAGGGACTCCATTCCCCACTTTCTACCGAATTCTGGAGACATTGCGTGTTGAGTGGCAGAACTCGACGCCGCGCCTTGCCTCGACACCAGAGCGAAGAAAAATGCAAATATAAACGTAAAGAAATATTTCACTTCCTCGAGTGGGTACCGAACCCACAACCGTCGCGTTTACGCGCTTTTGCCACTGCGCCACGGCGGTTTTTTATTTTGTTGATATAAAAACGCAAAAAAGAATTTAAAATCATCGTGATAATGTCAAGAAATTCAATTACCTAATAACAAATGTGACGTGTTTTAATAACTCGACATCAAAATAGTAGTTATTGCTATCCCATAGTTTATCAAATAAATAAAAAAAAGAGAAAAATCTCACTGTAATCTCTCTGTCTATGTTCAAACAAAATAGATATATTTTTAATATTACTAATAATGAAGAAACATTCACTGTTGATGCCTAACACATATTTATTAGATGAACTTAGAAGAAATACAAAATATCTTTTTAAAATTTATGTATTATTAGAATAATTAATACATTTTTAATAAATATGTGTATATATAGGTATGTGTTTGTGTATGTGTGTGCGTGTGTGTACAATTAAAATTTATTTCTAGAAAATGTTGTTGTCATTGAAAATAAATAGCAAAGCTTCTTTAAAGAAAATCTTTTACTTGTGAACAATTACAGATTATATATACACAGAAAATACGGTAAGAATTAAATAAAAAAAGAAATGCTATATAATATATCATTTAATAAAAAAACATTTAATAAAAATAAAACAATGTTTTAATAAATAGTTCACAAACTACATAAGGAGTCGTAGCTCCAGTGAAATTTTCTTATGATTATTGTAAGGAATAAAAAGTTCTATATTTTAGTGTAAATGTACCACTTTATATTTCTATGTCGCTTTGAATGTCATCGTAATGTTAGCTTTAATGTGTACTTAATTAGATAATTGTCCCAAGTATATATTTATAATATAAGAGAAAAGTAATAGATTATTGGATATTCTGATTTGACAGATTAAAATAAACATAAATAGGAGGCCAATTTGAAAATGTAAACAAAAATATAAAGAATTTTACATGAACCCTTTAATGAAAATTGTTTGTAACAAACTTAAAATATTATTTAGCAACTATTTAACTACTTAAATAATTCCCATAGAAATATATTACAAACTATGAACATGAAATGTTGGTAGGATAAGTAAATATAAGTGAAATACATATATTAACGTCGTCGCCCGATTATAAAGGAAACAAGTCAATGTATTTCATAATCTACAATATTTCACTTCTAAAGAGAATGTAATTTAGAATGCTACCATTTTATGATATCTTCTGGTCGAATCACTAAGACTTATTCAAACTTCTTTTTAATTTATTATATTTTTTTATGTTTTCTATGAAAAAATGTAATTTATATGTAATTTCAATGAATATTTTATGATATTCCTTATGTATTTTTTGATAATTTTAAAATTAAACTGCCATAATATACTTAGTAGGCATAAGGATAATATACTTAGTAGGCAGGTAACTATAAAAATATTCTTCTCTACGCATATCTACGTATTATGTATATTGTCTTTCAATTTAAAACGTGAAAATAACAATAAATTATTTAAAAAAAAGTTGTATGTGTTAGAATGTCTTTTTGAATCTGTAAATTTAAAAATAAAAAAGCGTCTTAAGAAACGCTAACAAAAAGAAACTATATTTACTATTTATGGTCCAATTTGTTATTTACTTGTAATTCTTCTTTTTTACCATATGTTCATATTAATGTTAATATATAATCGTTTTTGTTATGTTTATGATTAAATTATAAAAATCCGAATATAGTGACCGTCGAGGTGCAATGGCTGTCGTCTGACTCTAAATGCGATGGTTTCATCCTCATTCAAATAATTTAAATAAATCACATGAATAATTACTTATACAAAGCACGGAACATTGGTCGGATAGAATATATTCAAGTAAATGTTGTCTGCCTAGCCTTGCCTTGGCACTAGGTACATACAGTACGGTCAACAACTCGTGCCCATCATGAAGTTAAGTTTTCTAAACTTTCACTCGAACAGATAATAATCAGATGTATAAAAATCGTAGCCATTTATAGCGGCGGGATATTTATACTTCAAAGCGGCCACAACTCTGACCGTACTGTATACTCCGGTATACACAGGTATTGTTTAATATTGACATTGTCAAAAAACATATATTTGTTTACTAAATAACGTAGCCATTGCGACCACGACTTGAGACTTCATTTAATTTTACTTTAAAAAACATAATAGTTGTTTAGACCATATAATATTAGGTGAATGTTGATAAATAAATCTTTATTATTAAATGTGACGTTAAATTCCATTAGATAAAATAAATGTAAAGTATTCACTAGTTACATATGAAATATGTATTTTTAAATGCTCAGTGTAAGAATATGTTATGTTGAAAATGTTGTTTTATAAAAAAAACCTTTAAATTTTATAGTTTTATTTCATTTCAATTAAATCAATCCTATTTAGTTTTTGTTTCGTATGATTTCTAAAGTATTACGAAACTGTTGATTGTTACATATTTTCGTAGTGACGGACGGAGTGTCTCAACACTAGGTTACTAAGTTCCCTCTGTCTACCTTGCTATGTGCGGGATACAGCGTGAAGCTAAAAAAAGAAACGAAAATGTTTAATTAACCCAAATGCCCAAAATTACGTTACCAATTACCATTTTACTATAATGTTGCTTTGGTGGTGAAGATTGTCAATACAGATTTAATAATTACACGACCTTATGACCTTAATGGTGACGTGTATCTGAGACGTAACCGTAAATATAGTTTATGAATCTACGGTCGTAGTCGTGGTTTGTGAATAAACAAATTAAGGTAGTTTGAATTTTAAACGATTTTTTTTATTTTCAAAACAATATAACGACAAAAAAGGTTAAAGAACAGAATAATAGCGTATTCGGAATCACATTTATTTAATTATCTTACAGATTTACATAATAACAACACTTCTACTCTACCGCCAGCGAGACGCCCAACTGTGATTGCACTGTTGACAAAAATACAATCATTACAAAGATAATTAATACATTTATCAGTCGCAACACGCTCGCGGCTTAGCCCGCTTCAACTACACGAATATTTAGTCAATACACTGAATTACTTTGTGTCCTCAGAAAACTTCAGGGCGAAAACTTGACCTGTAAAAACCGTCATGGCGCAGCAGCATAGCGTCTAGCCAAATGGAAAATATTTTCATTCCCACGCTCTGGTTCGCAGAAGAAGTTGCGCCATGCAATAAGTGTTTTGAAATGCAAGAAGCTAAAAAATATTGATATTTGGTAGAATTACAATATAGATGAGAGAAATGTATGGCTTAAATAATTTTCTAAGTGTTATTATAGTATCGATATAACCTAAGCACCTGACAATGTGACTTAAACTTAACAAGCACAAGCAAACCACAACGCCATTCACCACTGTATGCCACTACATACCTAATTTACTTCCAGCGGTTGTTCTCATAATCCCATTTGGAGGATAGTCCGTCCACAGGATTCACGTGCAAGTCCAGCATACGTTTCAGTTGAGCCTTCTGGTTCTCTTCATTGAAAGACTCGGGCAGTGGACTGTACACTGTGATATAAAATATAAATTTAAATTCAAAATTGTTTGCAATATAAAACAAATACATAACACTAATAAATTTCTTTAAAATATATATTGGGCCCAGTAGTATAGCATGGACTGTAAGCATGAGGACTGTGGATTCATTAGTCTGATAATAAAAAAAAGTGCGGCACTGATCAACATAGAATTCCTGACAATTGTGCGGCGCACGCGGTCCAGCGATATTTGAAAGTGTTTGCTTGTTTATTTAAATAGATTTGTGCACGTTTTGATCTTACTAAGGAACATAATGCAGTAGTAGTAGTAGTTTTTGTGTATGGTAGTAGTAGCACAGTACACAAAAAGGAACCCTGCTGTCTGCAGATTACTGTGTGAAGCTATAAAAAAAACTATAAATTTTCTCACCAAAAAGCTTCATCCCCATGTAAGCCCATAGTGACATAGAGGCAAGGCATAGCGCCCAACCCAGCACAGCCTTCCACTGTCCGGTCGGTGCCTGGAACTCAGCAAATGTCTGACAGAAGGAAGCCCTGTATAGAGCTTTCTTCTCTTCCACCGTCAGTTTACGCCAGTCACCCTTTTCTTTTTCACGAAGAGCCTAAACAGTCATTAGTTTCAGTATGTATCCCACATATTTCAGGGTTTATAGGGTAACTCAGTGTTAGACACTCTGTTCCCCACATACAGTCCATTTTTCAATATATTGTAGTATATGTGTATGAATTTATCACTGCACTTTAAATAAGACAAAGCACAGACTTAAAAAATAAAAATAGTTTTTTTACCTGAGTAAGTAATAAACTCACAACAGTTGATTTCACAAACATCCAAACCTCCAACATCAGAATTATTTGAATTTACAAACATCCAAATAATTCTAATGACAATTATTGATGTAACTGCTGACATCATCAGGGAAAAACCAGTCATTTAATAAATTTATAATCACTGGATAATTTTCAAAGTATATGTATTGCTAATTTCTAAGCATATTATGTAAAATCACCATACCTTAATATCAGGTGTCTCAGCAAGGAATCTCACAGCGGGGAGAGGGAAGTCTGGCCTGTCAACATAGTTGGGTTGTCCATTGAAACCGTAACCCACCCATTCACGGTTGCCAACCTGAAAATCATTTATAACTGTGTAAACATTGTATATATTATAGTTAAACACTGCAACTTCTTACATTAGAAAAATCTACTTCTAATTTATACTAAACTTAAAATAAATTATAGCCTATGTGTTATTCTCAAGTATAAGGTATAATTGTAGATAAAATTGTATCTATTTATTCACACATTTTAGACTGCAAGTGTAACAAATATCCACCCTCACAAACTTTTATAATATTAGTTGGATAGTTTGGGATACAACAACAACTACTGTGTTTTCAGTTCATCAATCATGAAGTCGAGGTACACAAGTTGAGGGCCAATCCTATGCCAGTAAGAGTACTGCACCTTTATGCAAGCAAGACTTTCCATTTTGACAAGTCAATATGATATCCCCCTTATAATTGGTGGGTTGTTTGCCACATTCTAAGTAGG
The DNA here is from genome assembly GCA_037355905.1 of Heliconius aoede. Lineage (NCBI taxonomy): Eukaryota > Metazoa > Arthropoda > Insecta > Lepidoptera > Nymphalidae > Heliconius > Heliconius aoede. The sequence goes on from JBAIZZ010000183.1 coordinate 260,859, forward strand.
AAAATAAAAATAATTCATTACCCCAATTGCATTTGAACCTATACATTTGCAGTCAAATACTTTTATACATAATACACTGTGCCACAGTCATTGTGTATACTTTTACATTATAGTTTTTTATTTATATAAATAACAGCTTCATTCAGTGTCCCGCACATAGTGTGTCCATACATAATATAAATTATATCATTTTGTTTTCCTCTCACGTAGATTTTATGAATAAACATTTTTTTATTTAAATTACAACACTACCAATACTTGATATCTTTAATTTTCTTATATAAGTTAATAAACATAATTTAAGCACCTTGGCAAGCTCACTCATACACCGGGTACCAGCTGGTACGCGGACTGCATCTAAGAGTGCACGACGTAAAAGGAAATTTGCCATATCTGTAATGTATAAAGTGATATTCAATTACGATGTTTATAAATTATAATTATAGTAAATGAACAGTTATTAAATTTAAATTTATTTATAATGTTTTGGAAGATTTGAAATACAATTAAAAGCAATTGTTGTATAAATCACAAACACAAAAAATTATGTATTTTTAATACAATTCTATTAGAAAGGAAAATATAAAAAAATTATAAGCTTGGATTTTTGTAACTCGATTCTCTGAAATTCGATAATAATTTAAATTTATCCTGTTATTAAATAATATATATAGAGTTAGATAGAGAAATTAATTAATAACTTGGGCGAGGGTTCAGAAGTCTTTTAACTAATATCTTCTAAATACTAACAGGTGTTAAATTCTAAAACGCAAGATAGATTAATCGATAAAGTTTTTGATAATATAAAATAGGTTAGAAATATTGATCGCTAGTTACATAACAACATTTTTTTCAATATCAACACTACCGGAAGAACAACTATTAATTTTAAAAAGAAATACGCTTAATCACTAATATATATTGCATTGCGAATAAAAAACAAATGAATATTATTAAAGTTTTTATTTTGAAGTAGTTGCGATGACATATACTCCTCAAGTGTTAACTTACCGTGTTAGCACCAAATTATCACAATTTTATAAAATTATTTAAAATATTTAAAGATTTAACCAAAATAAAACATAATTTAGCTCTAAATACTATTATAAAAGTAATTTACCTTATAATTTAGTCAGACCACCCTACAGTAAAGTGGAAAAACAACGACCTCTAGTGAAAGAACTTAGCACAGATTACAGCATTGCGCAATGAATACAGATTATACATAAATTTCACTCCAATTAACGTATTACAAAGTTAAAAGATTGAATTGAAACGAATTTAATATAAACTATTTTAATTTCTCGTTATTTTATTAAAGTTTTGTTCAACTAAAAGCGTGTAATTAAATAAATTCCACAGAAGGATTGAAGAAAACCTGACTGTTTTACAGGAACCATTTCTATATAATACACAATTTTATTAGGTATGAAACGATACAAATAAATTTTAAATTGTTTCAATATTTTATATGTCCACTTTACAATAATAACTATAAATGTACAAAATATTTTAGTCATAATATTCCATTTTTAAGCTATTATTTTATAAAATAAAATAAAGACTATTCTACGAATAATTTAATGAAAAAAAATTACAGAGCGTCAGAATTTATCTTCTGCATTTCTTCACCTATCATTTCGGACAGTAAGCCATATAAGTCATTCTCCGGTAGTATATAATCTTGTTTCTTAGCTCTAGTCAAATCTTCGAAATTATCAACAGCGATGCTCATCCCTTCGTTAATATGATCACTATTTACGTTTTCTTTCGAAATTTCTTTAGTGTAAGCATTTTTTTCGTCGTCTGATATGTATAGGAGTGTTAAAACACTTTCATTCTTAGGTAGTAATTCGGAAGACACTTTTGTTTTAGCCATTTCTTCTTTTACAATTTTATCTAAATTTACCTTCTCCATAAGCTTAACTACATCATTATCAGAATAATCTCTGCCAGAAATATTATCGACTGTCGTATATTTTTCTGTATCAGATTGTTCTGATGAATATTTATCAATTTTCGTATACATTTTAGAAACTTCGTAAGACTCAGTTACTTGTTCATTATTTTCTGTATCATCTATTTTCAAATTGTCTTCATATGTATGAAGGCTTTTATTACTTAGTTTGAGAATATCTTTATATTCTTCTATTTCTTTACTGTTGAAAAATAGTTCCAAAAATTGTTTTAAGTCGTCATCATCATCATTTCTATTCTGCCTTTCAATTTGATATATCGGTATAGGCGTCATAGTTTTACCAGTGATCGGTTCTATTTTGAACGTGGTCGTTGTCGGCCGCAACGTGGAAGCAGGAAGCTCAAATGGAGCTCTATATGGCTTTAAAGTCGTCCTCTTCTGGGATACTGGCACGTCCTAATACATACAATTAGCTTGAACACATACTACCATAAGTTTGAGGGGTAAGCAGAGAGAATTAAATGAATTCATTTAAAGACATCGAATGTCGGGTTAGCGAAACTTAACGCCGCACTTAATCTTAGTAGATCGATGAAATGAGGTTATGATCTTTCTAACGATTATTATATTAAACATATATAAGCTATCATTCAGACAGGTAGGATATGAAAGATTTATATATAATGATTATATATTTTTTAACCTGTTCCATAATTTGTTCAATCCAATCCGCGTAATATCCTAACTTAGTGAACACCGTCGGTGCGTCTGGCATTCCGCACACTGGCGACCCGAAACTTATAACTCCCATTAACTTGCCAGCCACAATGCCCGGACCTCCAACATCTTTCTAAAAATAGAAACATAATATTAAATTATCAGCCAGTGCTTGTGTGAAGTGCTTTTACAATAATATACTTATCGATAGGTCATTATCATGAACATAATACTTATCGCTTTTGGATACTTTTTGTAGGACTGAAGAATTCTGGTTGATATAGAATTCATCGCATAAGACCACGGTATTCTTAATTCGTATTTAAATACCAGCAAATATGCATGTCTTCAGCGTCACGCTGTATCCCGCATGTAGCAGGGTAGAAAGAAGGAGCTTAATATTAAGACACTACGCTCCAAGCTTTTCACCGAATTATAATAAATATAATGTATTATAAATATTTTGATTAAATAAGCATATTCTTCTCTTCCTTAGGGTTAATTTATATATATATAGAACACATATATTAATAGACTCACATTACAAGCGCCTCCGCCTCTCGATATAAAGCCCGCGCAGAAATGTTTATTTGTCACGAAATTTCTAAAATACACAAAAACAAACATCATCATATTATCGTAAAAAAATAAGCAAAGGTATTTTAAAATGATTTAAAAAGATATATATATCTGTAAAAAAAATCTCTGAATTCTAAGGTTTTCAAATAACAATAAAATAGACTACTAACTTGAAATAAACATCTTGACAGTCCTTTAAAGGGTAGATATCTAACACAGAATACGATATTATATTCTGCCATGGATTACCAATAACTGTACTTTTCTGTAAAATATATTTTAAAAATAGTGAAAAATTACCAAATTTGAATCACAACAAAATTGTACATTAGTCAGTTAGAAATTGATAGAATATGTGAAGTGGAAAATCCCAAGAATTCTCTAGAATACCATCATATCACAATAACATCCAGAATTAAAACAAAAAACAATTATTATTAATTATAAAACTCCTTTGGATTTGAATCGACCACCGTCCGCTTGAGTCACTTGAGGCGTCGAATGGATGTCCTACCTACCTTCTTCGCACCCCATCCGACGACAGTTATACCGGGAGTGTTAGTGCTTAGGCTATTTTCATTTCTATCGAAGTCAATTTTCTTAATACTTTTGCTCCTTCTCCTAAATTTCAAATGTCTTATCAAACGAAGCACACAGATATTATTTTGTAAAGTTTTTGGGTTATATCCTGGATGGAAATAGATTTCAAGAATTGGTACAACTTCCCCACCAACGTTATAAAAGCTGCTGCCGACTCGCGCAGAAAGGAAGGCCGGATTCTCACGGAAGAATCGATTGTTCCATGCCCTGAAAATGAAAATATGTTCCTGAAAATAATAGCATATCGTGATCTTGAAATTAATTTATTTTGATATAAATAGTAAGCAATTTTTAACAAAGTAACCCAAAAGAAACTAAGGATAGTTTCTCATTTTTTTATTTCCCCCCAATATTATTTCTAAATATAATCAACTACGATATGGGAAGTCAAATCTTCTCAACTGTATAGTGTATTATTTATAATAATTATTATAAATCTTAATAATTTAAAATTTTACAATTGCAAGCACGATGAAGCAGTCACTATAAGATCTGACTTGATAATAGATCCCGCACAGTGAAAGTTATTGAACAGCTGAATCGACGCCATAAACGGAAATTGTCTTATTTTGCTTCTTTCTCCTTTAAATATTCTACGGCCACTTTCTTCTGTAATCAAGAAGATGTTAATTAAAAATTATATTTTTTTGAGATTCCCGTTTTTCCCCACATGGCAGGGTGTACATATCGCCCAATTTCTGAACCATTAAGGGTTGAATGGCAGAACTCAACGCCGCACATTGTTTTCATTACTTTTGTTTCGTTATTTTTCTCTATATTACACAAAATAAGTTATATTTTACCCCAAAAGTCGTTCTCATCTGAAACATCACTCTCATAAGATTTTGTTAAATTGTGCAATTCTTCGTAATCTTTAATTATAAAATTGAGTATGTTTGTGTCATTGTTCAAATCATCATAATCATCTTGTGAATGAAATTTGTCTTTAAATTCCTGGAGATTACTTAAAAATTCATCGATGTATTTTAACACATATTCATCATTCTTATTTAATATTTTTTTATTGTCAAGAATATCACTTCCTTCTATAAAATTGTTCAAATACACGAAAGTATCAGTACTATCTTTATTTAACTCCATTATTGCTCTACTCATGTCTTGTAGATTATCTTGATAATGTGACGATGTGGACACAAAATATTTGTGTAACTCGGAATATTGTTTTGCGCTTGAATTATAATCTTCATCTTTCAGTTTGAGGATTTCAAATAATTTATTTATGGTGTAAGAGATGATATCTTCACTGTTTTTTGTATTTGTGTTATCATTGGAAAGTTCGAGAAGGCACTGGACGAAATCGAAAATAACTAAGATAGTGCAGCTGGCCACGAGTAAATAACTAAATGTAACTGCTTTAACCATTTGATTGTCAATAAAAGGTTTTGCACTATATAGAAAATATATAAAAATTATAAAACATGGTAGTACATTATGTGTGTTGACATTTTTTAAATTTTATTGGATATTTACGATATTCGAAAGTAAGCGATAATTTTTATCGATTCGATATCGTAATATTTAATTAAAAAAATAGGATGGTGCTGTCAAGTGAACTAGAAATTTAATCAAAGATGACGCTGCATAGTCTTTGCTAATTTAGGTGTAGGATTACCACGACCTCAGTTCTTTACTGCGTACATTTCAGAGACTGCACCTTTGAGCTGCAAAATCTAATTCCAAATGCCCCATTTCACCTACGAAAAAATTAAAATGGAAATTCTACTGTCTTCTCTAAAAGGTTTACGTCTAAATTATTTAATAGCTCAGCGATACAATGGAAGTCATTGTCGGCGCCTGTATTTCCTATGCCATACGAGGATCATATAATCTATAGGGTGGTGCCATCCAATCTTTAAATGTGTAAATAGACATTGTGTATGCTTACATAGACAATGTTCCATCACCATATAAGACCGCATCGATATTTAACATAAATCTTGATCTTGATGCGGACAAAAGCAAAAAAATATAAATTAAATGTTATGTATACTTTTTGGAATATTTTCCAAAAAAAAACACATCAAGGTGGCATTAATCAAATATTTATAAAAATATATGTCATTGGGTCACCCAAAGATGTTAAATCCTTTCATACCCAGGGTCCAACTGGTCAGATCAGTCTACGGGTTCAGCAGGATAGGCTGTAGGGACATAGTGGGGCACGGTGTGAACGGCTCGCCTAATTACAAAGACGATGTCCTCTTTCCTTTCCCGTCGGCGAGGTTCAAGGAGAACACTAGGGATATATGTGTTTGTATTGTTTTATTATGTGTTTATTACTGTTATGTGTTTATATTTGACGACGTTGTTGATTGTAATCGCGTCTGTTCTTGGTTCAAATCCCGCTGAGGGATTTCTTTTATTTTCTTACGTTCAAAATTGGCCAGGTGATAGTAAAAGTCTGTGTCTGTATTTTGTTCAATATATACCAAATTGTTATTTAACAGGATAGGCAGGTGGAATTGTTACCAAAGCACAGAAAATAACAATGAAATGATCCCCATGAGTGAGAATCGAAACCACAATCGTCGCGTTTTCTGTCATTAATGGCAATATAACGAAAATAACTTTTTCACATATTAGTCTATATTTCAACTACGTCGCTCAGAAGGGAATCTCTATAGTTATTAAGCTGCGCAGAAATTAATGGATCTTCAAAGATTTAAGAACATAGACAACATTAATTATATCGATTTCCAATGATTACAATTAAGGCTCTTCGTGAAAAAGAGAGGTGCGATTGGCGTATGCTGTGCTGCGAGGAGAAGAAGGCGCTCTACCGGGCTTCCTTCTGCCAAACGTTCGCGGAGTTCCAGGCGCCGACCGGACAGTGGAAGTTCATAATTGGATGGGTGCTCATTGTCACTTCTTTTGCATTTTGGATGGCCATGTTCTACCATTATTATGGTAAGAGTTCCGGATATGAGTTCTACCACTTAACATGTGATGCCTCCAGAATTCGGCGGATAGTGGAGAACGGAACCGCTTTAATGAGTACAATCTGTTATTACTAGGTTCCCACTGCCTACCCTGCTGTGTGGAGGAAGCGATAAAAAATATATACTAAGATTTTTTCCTCTCCTTCAACAAATGTTTCTGTGTCTTGTGTTTTTATTTAACTGCCTTAGTTTTATGTTCTTAAAAATTCTTGGGTGGGCACCAGTCTAATTCGTAATAGGCGTACCCTATCTGGAACGACGCTTGTCTACTTCTTTCATAATAGGTGAGAACGAGAAAACGAGGAATCAATCTGCCTTAATTACTTATGGAAAAAATATTCGAAAAACTGTGTTTTTAACTTTTTTTTGAAAATCGAAAATGTCATACTATAATATATTTATGTTTCTACCTATCAGTCTACGAACCGCTGCCTTGTTCGTTTTCTAAAGCTTCTCAAAAAGCTCAGCTAAGGCGGATGTTGGAGCTGCGCGTGAATCCCATAGACGGCATCTCCTCTAAGTGGGACTACGATAATGACAACTGGAAGGTAACATTTAGGAAATTTAGGATTTAGGAAAATAGATTGCGTAGATTAAATATTCATTTAAATTTATATTTTCATTTCATTGCTCTCGTGTTGAGGTAAAGCGCGGCGTTGAGTTCCGCCACTCAACATGGAATGCCTTCAAAATTCAGCTGAAATTGGAAAACGAAGTGTGTTAACGCTAGGTTCCCACTGCCTGCCCATATTGTGTGCGGGCTACAGCGGGAAGCGGATTCATTTTTATTTTATCATTCGTTATTAGAGCAAGAAAATGAAAATGTTAAATATATCATGCGAGTGATAATCGAACCCACAGACAAAGCGTTCACAGTACGTGCTCATGCTCCTGCGCTATGGCGACTTCATATAAATATATATTTATATTTTATCTAGTAAAAACCCATATATTTTACTGTTTTGCATTTTTGACTGTTGCAAATTGCTTAAATCTGTTTTTTTTCAGCCAACGTCATTCTTTTGAAAGCTGTTGAAGATTCATAATTTAAGTTTCTTCCATTTGTCAACTAGTGAATGTTTATTTTTGTGTTAAATTTGTTATTAAATAAATATTTTTGGAAGTAATATTAGAGAGAAAAGTTGGTAATTTATTTATTTCTAATAACCTTATTATTTTAAATATATATATTTTTGTGGTGTACAATAAAGAGGTACACTCTTTATTATTATATTGAAAAGCAAAATTTCAGCCAATTCTATAAATAAATGACCTGTTGTATTTGTAACTTATTTTGTTTATAAACCGATTAAACATAAAATGTTATGTCGAACTGGACAAAATCCGTACTGTAAGATATTGCTTTATAACGTCAACATGACTCATATCAGTACAATTTGCTGCATTTAATAATAACTCACATTAATTTTAAATGTAAAGGCAACTTCATATGAATTTAGTCTTGCTTGATTACTTTGTTACCGAATGACTGACAGACAACGCGCAGACAGCTAAAAACTTAAATTTGGTATGTCTCTTTAACAGCATATCTATTAGAAAGACTTTTAATACTGTCTTTTTGGTACATCTACCAAATTTCAATTTAGGAATTCGTTTTTATGGAAAGCACAAACCAAACAAGCGTACAGCCACCTGGTGGTAAGTAACTACAGAAGAGGAGCTTACAGGTGCATTGTTGGCCTTTTAAGGCGGAGGTAGATGAGCTTTGTGAAGGTACACATGTCGTATCGATCCGAAAACAGTAAGTAACGTTGTAGAACACCATTAGGTTTTCTCCAATTTCCTTCTGGAAAAGGGGTCCCGCGGTCGGAGTTATTTTTTTTGTTTATTTCATTTGTAAAGTGTAAAGCAGGTATAATTACCTCCTTATAAATATATCTACACCTCAATAGGTCATCAATCTATAATATGCAGTAACAGTTTTGTCAGGATGTGCGCGCAGCCGAGCGTGAACTGCTCAGCGAATTTATAAAAGGTATTGAGGTGAAATCCGATCATTTCAGTTATTTCAGTGGGATCGGTGGGTGCCTGGAACTATAATGAAGTGCGCTGTAAGTACTATATGTAATATTATGTAATTCTTAATATGAGTGGGAAACGGAGAGTGTTAGCGAAAAATATAGTGTTTGGCCCGATTTCCTCTTGGTCTGCATTCCCCCCCCTTGGTTTCCCAAGAGGGGGAGTCAATTATATTCACTTCCACTCTTTGGTTAGGTTTCTTCTGCCTACCCTGCTATATGCGGTATACAGCGTGAAGTTGAAAAAAAAAATGTGAGGCGAGTTCGTTTAAAAGGGTTGAATTATTAAATAAAATTTTTAAAATTTAATTTGTATTTGTTTTTAAAGTGCTTAGTTATAATATAAATATTATTTTATTGGCAGGTGGCTATAGTATTAGCTCTCATCAGCTTGTCGCTCGCCCATCCGGCCCCGTCGGCATTGGGCGGACTAGGTAAAATTAATTCAATTTTTTTTCATAATATAACAATACTTTGATCATAATTACAATTAACGTTAATAAATGCAATTAAAGGAGAAGAAATTTAAATAATTATAATAGTTATACATATTATTAGTTATCTGTTTAGACATGCTATATTAATCAAATTAATTATAGTGTTTTGGTTTAACATGTAATTAAAATACATAATATGAAGTCTATATTTTCCTCTTAGGAATGTGAAATTACTTTTCATTTCATTGTTTGGGAGTCGAACCACAAACTGTCGCGTGTACAATCACACCTTTATGGTTCTGCGCCGACTCAACTCGACTTGGGGCCGACTGGCCCCAAATTATTCAAATATTATATATGTAATATAGAACTTACTTTATTATGAATTATTAAAATTACCTCGCTCTGGTACAAAGACAAAGCGCGGTGTTGAATTCCGCCACTCAACGCGCAATGTCTCCAGAAATCGTTACAGCAGGCTGTTAAGTTCAATCTGCATGTCCTGCAATGTGCGGGATACAGTGTGAAGCTAATAAAAAGAAAATTTATTTACAATATAAGATCTTAATTAATGTCAATTTAATTGTAAATAAATTTTCTTCAGTAAATATTTTAATTGTTTTGAACTTGCAATTTCATTTGCATGAATTTCGGAATTAAATGGGTAGAGGAATATGTGATTTGTATAATAATTTTTATATGGATATGTCAGACGTAACGTCACCGTTAATACGCGGTGTTAAATCCCGTAATTCAGTAAGAAATTAACTTACATCGACAAAATATATTATGTACATCTTTACGATGTAAATTATTATAAAAGCCTTTAGATCTCAACTAAAAAATGTAAACTCTGTATTACTAATGTTATCTCTAGTTCTTTTAAAAAATGTGAGGAAATTCTTATTTAACTTCACCCTGCATCCCGCATATAGGATGTTAAGACTCTCCTTTCTCCATTTTCCGTCCAATTTACGAGACATTGCTCGTTGAGTCACGGATATCAACGCTACGCTTTGTCTTGTCGCCAGTAGGAGAATAAATAGTAAATAATAGGCTAAAAAATATTAAATAATTCACTTCCACGATCAGACCCCAGAATTGATCTCACAAACGTCACATTTACGCCACTAGCTCCACTGCGCCTTATTAATTACGAAGATAAACCCTAAACTCACCTAAACCCCTACCATTACAGTGAAGGGGAGTATGAAGAGGGCACGGATGAAGCGGTTCTCACGTAGTCTCTAGTAGTCGCTCCCATATTGTCCAACAATACGGTAAGCGTTCTGAAGATTGCGTTTGTTCCAGCCCTTCTAGCACCCGTCGAAGCCAGACCCACACTCATCAACCATGGCATGTCCATATCGAGAATACCCTCGTAATACCCATAAAACTGATTATTTAATCTATCATCAAATATCCTGTAATTTCCATTGTTAAAGTACATTTGATTTGAGCTATTTATTAACTTTGGTTAATGCTACTGTGAAGACTACACTGTTCATTTGATAATAAACTGTGTTATGCTGAATTGTTTTATTTTGCGACCTTATATTTGCAATCTGGAGGCGCAACGCCTCCAGAATTCGGCAGAAACTTGGGGAGACATTCCGTCTGAACACTAAGTTTCCTCTGCCTACCCTGCTATGAAGCTGATTTAGAACGGTTTTATTTATGGGGTATACAATGTACGTTCTTATCTCGTGTGTAGGAGGAACAATTCTGTATAATTATATATATCTTCATGCAGCTTGAATACTGTTTAATAGTCCAATTAATAGCAATTACATGTAACTTAAATTAATTAGTAAAGTCATAACTGTAAACGCGATGGTTGTAGATTCTTTTTTTCCAGCTTCGCACAACATCTCGAACGTAGCAAGTAGCAAGTACGCACGGGAGCCTAGTGTTGACATACTACGCTATCCACTTTCCACCGAATTCTAAAAGAATCGCCTGTTGCGGAGCGGAGCTCAACGCCGCGTTTTGCCTCGACGCCAGAGCAAAGAAATTAAAATTTTAAATATTTTAACGCAGCGCGTAGAGTTACACAACTAAAAAAGCAATTTTTAAATTCGGGCCAAAAAGCGAAAAACATGATGATTCATATTATGTTACTACACCTGTACAGGCAGCGGGTGAACACGCTGTACGCAAATGAACTAATATTTTTTTGCAATAGAAACTTGTGTTTATTACACATAAAATATTTAAATTGAATTTTGTGAATCGCATATTTCATTCTGTAACTTGCAGCAAATAACATTATTTGTTTCCCAATATGCTGAACAAAAGAATAGCGGTATTCAATGTACTTTGCACTGTTCTAATATCGTCTATAAATGCCCATCAAGAGGAGGTCTTAGATAAAAAAGATATGTCTGATGACAGTGAGTAGAAGTTGTTCATAAATAGCACTTGCTTAATTATATCAAGACTATTTAGTTTTAATATTAAAAGTTGAAGAGTTTGTTTGATTGAACGCGCTAATCACATTAAATACTGACAATGACGAATAGCTTAGATGTAACCTAGTCAAGCCGCAACCAGTGCCATCCAGCAAGCGCCAGCCAGTCAGTTCACGTCAGCCATGCCATCTTGGTACTTGACGTGGTCTTTTTCCCACCAGTTCAAATTTAAATTATTCTTTATTTAAATAGATTAATGTAAACACTTTTGAATGGTCGAATGAAAATATAAATAAAAAGCTACCATCGGTTCGGAAGGCAGTTCTGCCGAGAAGAGCCGGCAAGAAATTCAACAGTTGCTCTTTTTAAAGTCAATGGTATAATTTAATTATTACATGAACTGGCAGCACTTCTGCGTGACATTCAATAGAATAGTATATAAAAAGCTTTACTTGTTAGTATTTTATTTACAGACACTTTAAAACGTGGTGGTGGCAAACGAAGAATACAAAATACCTGTTCGTTCAAGTGTACCAAGCACCGCGACATAACCTTCATGGAAGATTCACAATAGTCCCAGTCACGATTAATTCTTCCGATTTTAGTCTGTTGAAATATTGCTACATGAGAATCAACGAGTTCATTCATATTATAGTTCCAGTCCAATCACACGTATAAGAATATTTCTCATCCAAGAATATGAGACCAGACCAAGAAAGACATGTGATCGCCACCTTAGTGTGAATCCTCCCTTCCCCACCTCAACGTACTCAACCTGACGGAAAATCGCTATTGACATTCTCTATTTGTTGTAGTGGAACGTGAAGTAATTGGACGTAAGAACATGATAAGAGAGTGGCAGTACGAGGGCATCCCCATCGAAGTAACGAAGAATCGAAGAAGTGATGTCGTTAAGATAGTTACTAAATCTACTTGTAAGTACTTGTAAGTAAGGGGTTTACACATAGCCCTATACAAAATTAATAAATACATATTATGTACATACATACATTACACAGGTATATAATAATAAAATATATAGGAACTAATGTTCATGTACAATACGAAGATCCTGCTCTTTACTTAATTAGAATAGCTATGGCTTACGCTTAAACACCTTCACCACTTCTCCAGATCTTCCAAAATTGTCTGATCTTCCACCGCCCAAACCTGCCATAGACCCACCTCTGGATCGTCGCTACAGACGTATCTACAATGCGGACGAGGTAGCCTACATAGAGGACTACCCGTTCCTAGCGGCGCTGCTGGTCAACAAGCAACTGTGGTGCGGCGCCGCCGTCATACACTCTGATAAAGTATTGACAGCGGCTCACTGTTTGCAATTGTAAGATTATTTACTTGTTCGGAGTTTTATCACCCTGAGAGAAATATTCTTAGGTTCCGTGGCAACGAGAAACATTTAATATAGTATAATTTAAAAGAATTCTGAGTATTAGTTAGAATAATTTTGATAAATTATACGAAAATATTGTTTACACTAGAACCCAGCAAAAACCTTTCGGCTTATATAGCTTCAAAGTAGACACTGGCAGTCTCTCAAAAAAGTCAGTCAGACTCAAGGAAAAAAAATTAAATCAGCTTCACGCTGTATCCTACGTACAGGAGGGTAGGCAGAGATAACCTAGTGCTCAAACACACCGTTCCCCACTTTCTGCCGAATTCTGAAATCAATGCGTGTTGAGTAGCAGAACTCAACACCAGAGCGAAAACATGGAAATATAAACCTTAATAAATATTTCACTTCCTCGAGTCCCCACTCGAACCAACAACCGTCGTGTACAACCACACCCTTGTGCCGCTGCACCACGACGGCCTCTTTCATTCTTCTATTCTTCTATTCTTTATCCTTAGACAATACAACAACCGATTCTTCCGCGAGTACGTGAAGATGTTGACAGTACGAGTTGGGTCGACAAACGCCACTGAAGGCGGTGGCGTGTATAGCGTTACAGAAATCTCTTTCCATCCCAACTATAAGCCAGAAACTTTGGAATTCAACTTCGCAGTGTTAAAGCTACACAAGAACATCACAGTAGAGAACGACGATGTGAAAGTTACTAAAATAACTTATTCTACTGACGGTGTTGTGCCCACTGACAGTAATATTACGTTTTTGGGATGGGGATCAGTGTTGGTTAGTTTTTGTGTCAATTTTAATAATTCAATTATTTGTATTGATTACTTTTTTTAATAAAGGCTATCGTGGTGCAAAAGCGTCACAGCGTCAGACTATTAACACGACGGTGGTGAATTCGATACCCACTCGGAGAAATTAATTATTTTATTTTCCTCGTTCTGGTCACAGGATAAAATGTGGCGTTGAGCCCCGCTACTCAAGTCGCAATGTCTGTAAAGTTGGGCAGAAGCTTACTATTCTGTATGAGGGATACAGTGAGAAACTACAAAAACAATATATTTCTTATGCCATCGCGATGAACTTGAGGTGGGCATGTCTAATTACAGTGATTATAAAATCTTATTCGGGGGTATATTTATATTTGCATTTGCAATATAACCTATATTAGGTATGGTAACTGGTTGTTCATTTCAACACTCAAATATCATTTAATTATTTCCCTAATTGTAACAAGTATAAGGAAATCGATAATTTCTATCTATTTATCTGTTTTTTCCTGTATCTTTAGAGTATAGGAGGGTTAGGAGGACAGGTATTACTCCAGAAGTTGGTTCTCCCGGTGTACGATCTCGCTGATTGCCAAGAGGTTTATGGAAGGTACAGCAAATTTATTATCTTCTTGAACGTGCACTTTGTTAAGTAGAAGGCGATAGCTTGACCAATAATAACACTTTATACAATAACTTAACTTTATCAGTGGTATAACAATTTAAAAATGTCAAAAATATTATATAGAGATTTGAAATGCTTCACTTCGCTACAAATGGGCAGATTTGTTTTCTTTATCTTATCGTTACGTGTTTCCATACAGACATCTTGTCACGAGAAACAACTTCTGCGCGGGATATATAACGTTGGCCAAAAACGTGTGCAATGTAAGTTACGGCTTATGTTAATAATCAGCTTCATGCTGTATTCCGCACTTTTCCCTCGACACCAGACCGAAGAAATGGACATATAAATTTTAATAAATACTTTATCTCCTCGAGTGGGGATTGAACACACAACCAGTCTGTTTTACAGTCGCAATTTTTGCCCCTGCGTCCACGACTGGCCTCTTATTAGGGCTTATGTCAGATGGACTTATTACATTAAAACGTAAAAAAAAGTTATACAAGCGACTATAAACGCGAGTAATTTTGTGAGACACTGAAGTACGTGAAGTTAAAAATAATGGAAATTTAATAACTTACTAACTCGGGATTTGAACCAGTGCCTTTTGCTCAGACTACTAGTCACATGTCGACGGTCTCTAAATACAGTATCGAATGTGAAAAATTGCAAATATCTTTTTTTACTGTTTTGAACTTCAAACAAGCAGTTATCTATTTTATCAAAGGCAGTTATCTATTTTTATTTTTATTTTGAAAAAAAAAAAGAACTGTACTTCTTAGTAGTCTAAAAGAAATCGATTTCAACACTTGACCAACGAGCATGGACCATCGTTATGTTTTATTTAGCACGACGCAGGAGGTCCAGCGATAATGGACGGAGTGCTGATAGGCATACTATCATTCTCTTCACAACGCTGCGACCAACCAGATCAACCTGCTGTGTTCTCGTCTGTTGGAGCGGTCTCCTCTTGGCTAGAAACTATTACGTAGTGCTTCATGTAAATAATTAAATAAATTGTGTACATGATAATTAAAAACATAAAAAAATATTTTTACTGTGTTTTATATTGTTCATGTGTCGCCTTCATTTTGTACACAGACTAATAAGTCTTTTAAATATTTTTCAAAGTTTTCATATTTCACACTATGAATAGATAAATATTCTAGAAATATAAAAACATTAACGTATCGGGAAAATGAATAAAAATATTATACCTATATTATTATATAATATTATACCTATTTGTTTATTAGTAAAAGCCTTCCTAGATACGCCAACAACATAGATAACTTATACGCAAATAAGAATTTCAACGTAGCTTGATGAGAAAGTGTGGATTGGATTAGTGGTCAGAGCGATTGGACGGTAAACAAAAATCGTTAAAATTTAAAATTTTATTCGTGCTCGAATAGAGTAATTTAATTCAGTTATTACTTTGTTCTACCATTATGAATGAATCAAATGTTCGTCTCAATTATACCATAACCGCCTCACAATATTATGTAGTGTCCTTATTTCATTATATTATTAGAAGAAATTGTCTTTCAAATGAATCGTATTTATCTGATTTAGATCTTATTCAGATTGTCACTTGTATATTAGACCATTCATCGTAAATTGTGTTGTATTGATAACGATCCTAAGGAACGATAAGAAAATATACTTCCTACTCGATAGAAATAACTAACTGATATTTCAAAATATTAGTAAATATGTTAATTATTATTGTTTGTTTTTTAATAATTAATTTATACAATATTTGTAAGTCTCTAAGGTTTTAACATCTATGTATAATATAATATTATAAAAGTTATTTGTAATTAGCGCCTACCACAAATCTGCCTTTTAAAAATTAATTCCTTAGTTGCTTTTTTAATTTCAATTTCATGCTATGTACAAATGAAGTATATACAAATTTTAAAAAATTTTTGGCAGACTAAATAAAACATGTTTTTGTACAACATTATTCTTGTAACTTGCTAACAGATATTATTGGTATATAATATATAGTACATTATATAGTACAGTATATGTTATATTAGGAAATAAAATAACCACATTTTTATGCAAACGTCTAAAATTTGTTTGCCATTTACATTAAAATTAGAGATATAACTCTATTCACTTCTTTGATTCAAATGTTCTAAAAACTAAAATAAAACAATATTATTTACATCATGAATATATTTTCTCTAATACTGTACAAGACATCAAGAAAAACAAATAAAAACATTATCTTCTTTTTAAAACACCATATATTTCTATTCAACATACAACATTGAATAACATACAATTTTTAAATATAATTATTATTTTTTTGCGTTCTCAACGGTACCTTCGCTAATTGGAATGATATCGAGCTGATTTTATTGAATTAAATATTGGTAATTAACGATTATTTAACATGGCAATACTAGCAAATCGTGTATATACAGCGTATGGCAACCATTTTGCTTTTCCCGCCTTTTTAGCTGTCACTGTCACTCGTTTTCAATGCACAATAAATCGACAATAACTATTTAATAAAGACAAAAAATATACTAAAGAAGTTATTATTAATCAAATGGTAATCACATTTTAGAAAAAAATATTTCGAGTGCCATAGATATTCAAAAGATAAATAGTGCATTTGAAAATTGGCAACATTTGCACGCGTCCCTAATGGCTACAGATAAACAAGAATAATAACTATAATTGTTTCGCAAAGATTTAATAGCGAAAAAGTTTATAATTTATTTATGCGTAACGAAGATGCGCTTATGCTAAGCGGTAGTTGATGTGCAGCTCGGGCTTGATGTCGTACACTAAGTTGAGGATATCTTTGATCACCTGCGAATTGTATTATAATGTTAAATTATTGTTATTTTAGTTTATACTTGAGTATGTATATAGCTTATAAATAGAAGTAATCAGATTTTATGATTAAAAAGAATATGCTAGTATATTTCACAATATATATAATAACAATTGTAAATTTTACCCGATTGTAGAAAAAAAAATATCTATCTACTCTAAAAAGCACAATGAAAACTGAATTAAGATAATATTTTTTTGTAAGATAGGAATTTGAGCCTGCTATCATTACAGTCATTAAAACATATCATAATATGTTATAATGGCCAATAAATTATTAATATTTATTTCATTTCGTTTTCGTTAGCTATCTTATATCCTAAAAAAAATTAAATATCTTAAGTCAGCTCAATTATTATTTTTTTTTAAGTATAATATAAAAATGTTGTCACAATTAATAGTTTATATTCACAGTAAATTCAGTTTCTTACGTATAATGAAAATATTTTAAGCTCAATGTACTGAATTTTCTTTTTCTATATGGCAACAGAAAATATACATAATAACTTTTTTTATATAACTTATTAAATAATGAAGAAAAAAAGATAAAAATAATACAAATAATAGATGGAAAGTTAAGATAGTATCCTAATACTAATAATAGCACAATATTCTTCAATATAAAAATAACCCCATATGAAAGACATATGCATAGGCAGATAAAACCTAGTGTTGTTAAGACTTTTTTTTTACTTTAATTTTTTAAGAAGATTGAGACAATGTGTCTCTAAAAAAACAAAATGCAGGTTGGGGGTTCAATCCTTATTTGGGGAATGATTAATTATATTCAAATCATTTTGATCATTCAGTTATAGTAAGGTGTCTCTGAACATTCAGCAATAATTTAGAGAACAGTGTCTTAACATTATAAGCCTCAATGGTGTAGACTGTTCCGCCAGAACCATGAATCTTCATGTCTAGCTTCAAATCAAGGCATTGAATTCCTTCATTATTCTGTGTGTATATCCTGCTGTAAGGGTAAAAACATGAATCTGTTTTTTTTTTTAGGTGAAAAACACATATGACTTACCAACTCCTGCTGTGCCTTGACCATTTTGTTCATCTCTTCGATCTTCACCTTTGTCTCCGCATCAATCTTAGCGGCAACACCTTCCCTTGTGCCCATGTGCTATCAAAGATAAAATATATTGAAATTTATAATAATTTATGTTTAAAATAATATTAAACATCAAATTAAATGTATAAATTAGGGGCCAGACATGGAGCAGAGGCACAAGTGTGTGACTTGATACCACTCAACAGTCAACACAACATTCTCCAAATGGAGAACTTCACCCTACACAATAATATAAGGAAAAGTTTAATAACTTTAGTAATATCAATATGTCTGTCTACTTTTAGTTCAGTCTTATAGTAATCTTTTCAAGACTGTTTCAACACTATTAAGGTATAGTATGATAAATTATTTATATTTGTCCCATATGGTAAGACTAAGCATAACTTTGAACTCTACCATCCTAAACACAATGTTTCTTTAAATATGCATACATTATATTTAAAGGCAAAATAGACCAATGGTCTGGTTTACCATCAGTAATCAAGTTACATGATAATTAATCATCAGCCTGCACCATTGCTGAATATAATTTTCTTCAATAAAAATCACTAATTTTCAACTACAATAAGAAGAACTTTAAATATAACAGTATATAAGGTGAAAATTACCTTGGCCTCAAAATCTTTGAATTGCCTTTCGCGATCCTGTCTGTACTTCTCAACTTCATCTTGAGCCTCCTCCTTGGCTTGCTTTAGACGTTTCGCTTTTCCTATAATCATACATTTTGGGTTAATTTGTAAGGACGATGTATATAACAGCTAGAAATCTTTATTGTAGAACTATCACCAATTCTTATCTCAAACAAACTTCAAAAGCAGCACTAATTGAAAAATTTTGGTGGAACCAAGTGCTAATATAAAACTTTAAGTCAGTCCATTAAAACTGCACTTTATATAGCAATCCTAGATTGAACTGCTTTGAATTCCTCACTCTACAACTTCCTAACCTAACTGTAATTTAATCCACCCATACTGTGAATTCATAGAATGCTAAGTAGCTACTTCTCTTACATTTTTTTTTATATAATAAAAAGTAAATTTGCAACAAATAATAAGATAGCATTGGATTTTTAGCTTTTTTTTAGCTTAACCCTAATGTTAAGACACTGTATTGTCCATATACCATTCATTTTTAAGACATTTGTTTTTCAGTCAAATGCTGTGGCCTCCAAATAATAAGTTTCCTATTAATTCATAAATTTACCGTATGCTACAGATTTAGTATATATGACATGCTAGTAATACAATAAAGATATTGAAGTCTTGAAGTCCTTGATGCTTAAATGAAGTGGATACTATAAGATAGTACATATATATCATAAATTGAGTATTACATATAATGTTTTATGTATGTGCAGTTTTCAAGATAATTCAGGTAACATTACAATAAATCAGTAAATACTCCGATAAAATTAAGTTTATTCATGATTGTACTTAAAATCCTAATTCAATACCAGACAGAGGACAGTGTAATATGACTAGATAATAGAGGATAATTTCCACAAGAAAGAACTTCAAACAAAAATTAAGTTTGAAATTAAGAAATTAGTTCATTACAGTATATAATAAAAGCTATTTAGACAAATTTCTTTGAATGACCATTCTTAAGATATATCATGTGATAAGAAAAGTAATACAAAAATCGATAGAGCGAATTAAGAGGAATAATATTATTACAAATATACCATATACGTACCATAATTTCTCAAAAACTTGGCAAGATAAGTAAAAATATCGAAATATACGTTTCATGGTGATATCATAACGTCTTATTTCCAAACGACACGGACAAGATTGACGATTATAACAATTACGCATTACTTACGCTTTCTCGCCTCTGAGACTTTTTCAGCAGCCCGCTTTTCAGCAGCCAAAAGCTGCTGGATCCCCTGTGTCTGGCTAGCCATATCTGTAGAACACAAAAACTTATGTGAATAGAAAGGAGACCGACACACAAATCAATAGGATGGCTAGATGTGACGAAAAGTAAGTCATATGATTGGTTTAGTTCTGCTATGTTGTCACAATTGGCGCTGTCATCAACTCGTGCTTGCTAATGAACGCGTGGAACGGAATGTTATTATATTATAAAATATTTTTTAATTTGTTGTGTTATGAAAATTCCATTAATTTATATATTTAATAAATATATTTTTCATCTTTTTAGCGACTGTTTTAAACTTTGATCGAATAATAAAATATAATTTGAAGTATTTGTGTCTGCACAATGCGTGTAACGAATTTTATTATAAGTACATTCATATTACTATTCAAATATTATAAAGTATTATAATCGTAGTATGGCAATAAAATAATATAGAATATTAAAATATATTATTAAAAATAAATATTTAACCATCGTTATAATTTTTAAGATTTCAATTCTTACGACTGTAATTTACTTATAATTTATATAAAAACTTATTTTTGAATTGTTACAGGTCACACTATTTGTAATAGAATAGGCGGTAAATTTAAATCTACTAGAATAATATGATACTTTGTAAGTTTTTATCGTTATATTTCGTAAGACCTAATACAAGATGAGTAAGCATAATTATTTATAATAAAATATAATATAATAATAATATTCATAAAATATAAAAATCCATTCATTAAAATATTAAATAATATAATGACAGAGGGGAAACGTCATAACAGTTCCTATCTCTGTCTACCGAAAGAGTTATAAAAGGGAGAACAGATCAATAGATTTTGCACGTACTCCCAATAAAAGAAGTAGGTGATTTAACGCGGCGTCCTTAAATTGTACAAAGCGCAGCTTGTGTGTGGGAATAAATAGTTGTTATTTATAAACGAGCAATGGAGATGGTACAGTTGATTTACATCTAGTGGAAGGCAAAGGTTTTTGAACCGAGTGAGACACGGCGTGGTCACGCACGTCACCGTTTCTTTATCATTTCGGTGGCAAACTTAACGTAGTATGGCCGTCGTATGGAAGTATTCACAGTTTTACTTCCACAAAGAATACGCGATAAACATTTCACAGAGCGAATTGCGAAAAATATTTTTAAACAAATTCTTTACGCGAGTGAGATAAGTAACATAAGTGTTTGTTTTTTAGTATAAACAGAGTTTTGACCTCGATTTTGTTTTAAATTTTGGTAATTTTCTCCATTATAAAAAATCAAAATGTGGTTAGTTAGCCAAGCTAATTCTGTGATATTGGAAGTGAAGGTGGAACCCAATTCCATTGGACAGCAATGCTTGGAAAAAGTAAGTGGTCCATACGCTTAACAACACTTAATAAATACTAGAAATACTATCAAAATAACGAACACTTTCACATGACCGACGCTTGTTTATCCCAATATTTTGAGTATTTTCAACAATGTTTACTTAATAAATACTAAAATAATATATTTAAAGAACTAAACAGCAAGCATCATTACCACAAAAACTAAAAAAAACTGCAATATTCTAAATTTAAAATACAGTTTCAACACATGCGTGCTTTCATTGTAACAACTTATAAATCCATATAATGATGTATAAATTGATATTTTACTTTAAAATAAAACCACACTAGCCAAGAAAGCGACACGTTCTCTACGATATTGTGACGTTATACAGTTTACCTTGTAGACTTTGGACCCTGCATTGTTCAAGCCTTACCTTCGCTAGACGAAAAATAGTTTCAATAAATATACAGCAAACACTTTTATTTATTCATACTAGTTTTATTGTAAATTAGTTTATTAAATATTTTAATAAATCAAGTACACAATATGTGTAATGTTTGGCGCCTAAATATTTTGAATGGCTGGCACATTTCCCATGCAGTTTAATTTGGATTTAGGACGATCGGATCATTATTTGTCTTGTGTATAATTTGCTTCAGAGTTCTTGGTAAAAAAAATATTAGAAACAATGCGACCAATAAGGAAAATATATTGAGAACGATTTGCAAAATAGTTTTCTTTTATTATACTTTGAACAACGAAAGTAAATCCGTATAGTGTAAATTCAACAATTATTACATTGTAATGATTCGTAATTCCCACTGTTACATAATTTGAACTTGACGATAACTGATAACCTTTTATACCCAACTCCACTACGCTACATAAATAATTGAATACAAATACTTCTTTTTTTATTATACTTTATAATAAAACCAACGAGTATTTGTATAATCATCAATGTATTTATTAATGTAACTAATTTATTTCACTCAATTATCTAACAGAAAACTACATTTAAGATTTCATTACATTATATTTCTGTTAAAAGTAAATCTAAATGTAGCAATTTTTATATCATCCATCGGTATCAAGGCGTTACCGGTGATTGTAGGTCCAAAGTCCACCCAGCTGTCTCTAAACACGTGCGCTGGTCGTGATCGACCGCGTTCGTTACTGTAGCCACGTCGTTTTTACCTTATAAAATAATACCATTTTAACATCTAAAAATATGATTATTAATTTTAATATTTAGTTTTATTGTATTTTATTTAATAGGAAACTTATAAGAATTGAACAAATATTAAGTAAAAATATTGCTATGCATATTTTTTCGTTTTGGATGTCTCTCTATATATAAACGACTATAATGCTGTATCAACAACATAATAAAATTATCATATAAACTATAAAATTTAAATAAAAACAAATTATTGTGTACGTAATTAATGAATAATAATGTGATAAATGCAACGGCGGACATAACAGAGGTTAACTGTATTATGAACAAAAATAATGTAATGTATCATTTAATCGCTAAGCAAACGGGAATGGGGGAGTCGTGCCCTTCCCAGAATGGCTCAAGAATTTTTACTAACAAAATATAAATAAAGAAGCCTTTATACAAAAAAATTAAGCTTTTGCAAGCAATATATCTAAAAGGAATAGAAATCAGAAGACGGATATACTTTAATAATATAGCTTCGATCAATTATACACTACATAGTTGATCCAAGTATTACAGCTTTCAACTTTCAACTATAATTAACAGCTTATATAGCTTTTATTAGTTCGAGCTGTAACAAACTTTGTAATAAAATCTAATTATCTGAATTTGAACCACTTACGTTATACGCAGCGTACGTGACATAACAATATTAAAGTATTAAGGAGCTGGTGTGATGATGGAGCCAGGGCAATCTATATTGTAAGTATTCATCGGCTATTCAGTGTTAGACTTTCTCTTGTCGTTAAGGTTAAACCAAGTAGAAAATGAAATAGTCCATTTCCCCTATTAGGAATCGAACCCACAACCGTTGCAATTAATATACAATAAGACTGATTATATAAAATGAGAATATAAAAATATTAAATAGTACTCGCATATTTCTTTAGAGAATAAATGGAAGTATTTCATATAAACTAAACGTTATATTAATTCAGGTAGCGAATATTATGACAATTTAATCAACGCCGCTGCAACAACGCGAGGAAGCCGCCGTCGTCGCGGTTAAAAATAAATACTGTTTGTTTTATAAAGTTACAATGAAATGCACATTTAAATTTATATTGGAAGTGGTATAAGCTGAAGCGTTAATATTTTATGCAACATGTTGAATACCCACGACTGTGTAGTAGAGGACCAGACATGGACGTACACATTCTGCATAATCTGCATGATGAGTCAACCTATAAAACGCAAGGGTCCAAACTTCAACTGTTTATTCGTTTTATTTACGAGATCATAAAAATGTATTAAAAAATGACACTTACTTTTACAATAGCTTCAATGATGGTATGGTTTTATTTTTATAATAAACAGTGGACTGTATGAGTTTATACGTTGCGCAATATTATTAAAAAAAAAGATTATTAAATTAAATATTTAAACACATTTTATTGGCATAAATAGTAATATATTTATTTATTATGAAGTCTCAATATTGTAAACACTTAGCAATTCTAAGTGTTTTTCTAGACTTCTGGTTATATGCGTAACCATATGTTATTCGATCAGAAAAAAGTATCAATTACAATTATAATCTATATTATAATAAATTAATCTTCGCCTGCAAATTGAAATTTAACACGGGAAATGACAAATTTCCTTTTCGGGAAATTTGTCATTTCCCGTGTTCGGGTATTTCGGGAAATGGCCAAACATGGCGAATTTCAACTTTCTAGGTCCAGTTATTTCGACTGTGCGTTATCTGCCAGTCACTCACTTACAGAAGAATTTCTAATAAATAAATAAATTTCTGTTTATATGTAAAATAAAGAAACAAATTATTTCTAATTCAACACGAGAATTTTAATACAATGAATTGGGTAATATCACTTACATCAAACTAATTTTAATGACACTCTTACAATGTGGGATTTTTGCAACCAATTACAAATAATTACGACAATTCGTTTATGTATACGTAGTTTTACAATTATCATAAAACGTTAATCTTTAAGAGGAGGGAAAATAAATATAAATGAAAATAATATTTAAAATGATTGAGAAACCTTTAGCTGCTGTTTCATATTGTTATGCAATGTCCTAGAAAATTATGTAATTCTATTTTTATTTCTTTTAGCTACACGCTGTATCTCGCGGGGTAGGCAGAGCGTACCGCGTGTTAAAATCCCTATTTTTCGCCCAATCTTTAAAGACATTGCATGTTGGATGGCGGAAGTCAACACTTCGTTTTCTTTAAATACAGGTTGTTAAATGATTTAGTTGGAAAAAAATAAAAAAAATACGAATTACTTATCCAAGATTACGAAATCGCTTATAATTTGATGTAAAATACCTACGAATAAATAGAATATCAAATTTTGTTTGGAAGCAACCTAATTATTATGCTAACTCACGACAAATATATGAAAAACACAGCGACCTGACACCGCAATGTTGGCATTTAGCGAAATAATACAAAAATAAATTAAAAACATAAAATTATATTACTTATTGACATTTTTGCATTTTCGCCGAGTGTGCATCGTGTAGAGCATTTCGTAATAGAGCTGGGTAGGTTATATTAGTATATACTTTACTTGCATTGAATTTTGCTATCTTTTACCTGATACAGCTATTTTCAACTATAATTATTTTTTTAAAATTTTTAAAGTGTGTCACACTTAGGAAGGAAATCCAGTTCTTGGAAGCCGTCGGAGGTTCCCAAGAAATGCAGGTTCAAATCCTGCTACCTTAGAATTCTTATACGTTTTCTTAATATGTATTTATAATTAATTTTATTCTCATTTTTACATGAC
The DNA here is from genome assembly GCA_037355905.1 of Heliconius aoede. NCBI lineage: Eukaryota > Metazoa > Arthropoda > Insecta > Lepidoptera > Nymphalidae > Heliconius > Heliconius aoede. Next base: position 286,410 of record JBAIZZ010000183.1, read on the forward strand.
GCCGACTAAACCACATTCGGTCCAATTTTTTTATTATCAAAATACCCAGCACGATTGCCTAAACTGTTTTTTTATACTCTTCAATTTAACGTGGACTTTGTGCTGTGACGTCACCGTGCGGTGCGGCCACCTATGTACTGTGTCTACGGTTTTGTAATACCATGGGTATATTTTTCTATGTATTTCATACGTAATGGGCGCTTAGTTTTTTAGATTTTAGTTGTAATATATAATAGTTGTAATATATATAAATTTTAAATTAAATAATATTTAATTTTAGATGTAATTTTGTTGATAATATTTTTTTCATATAATTATTTTAAAGCGTCACGCTGTATCCCGCTCACAGCTGGGCAGGAAGAGGGAACCTAGTGTCAGTCATCAGATATTCTATATAGTTATGGTTTTTTTAAATGGTTTCAATGTAACTAAATGTTTCCTAAGCATTGGTTTTTAATTGAGGATATACTCAATACAATTCGTTATTTATAGCTTTTGAACGTGTTATTTGTGCTCTGTTAACTTCAGCATTATCACGTAGAACTAGATAAAATTAAAAAGAACCTAAGTACAAAACATAATTATGTGAACAAAAATATTTAATAACATATTCCACTTCAAATATACAGCTACTTAAACTTAAAAAAAATTAAACAAGAAAAAATGATTATTTAATGGTATTTCTAGCACGTAATTGCCCAAACCGTTGTATTTGTACCGTTCAATTAGACTAGTGGACTTTGTACTGTGAAGAGACAGCACGACCACGTAGGGTGACTATATGTTATTTTTGGTTGACGTACAAACGTACTTTGGTGTAAATCGAATATACGTAATATTGCTGAAAAAAACCTAAAAATTATATATATACGCATCCTAACCTATAACAAATAATATCACACTATTAAAATTCGAAAATAACAAACTATTACTCAACACTTATGTAAACAAGTCAATTAATTTCTTTAATTAATCCTTTATTTAATTAATGTAAATAACAAAATCAAGTGCCAATATTTTTTAATTCTTCACAATATATTATGTTTATTTAAATACATTTTGATAGAATTGTTGATTGCGACTGCATATACGATGGTTGGGGTTTAGATCGGCACATGGGAGATTGACAAAAATAGCTGTGCGTGCGTGCCTAAGCTATGAAATTATTCTTATTACATAAGTTTTAAAATGTATGTAATGTATATAGATATTACATACAAATGTACAGTAGTAAAGTCAAAGACGCGCCAACTTTCACTTGTCGAAATATCGCCATTGGTCTCGTTGTACAAAGAAGCCTGTTTTCTTTTTTAGTATGGGGAACCTTAGATAATGCTTTGTAGTCTTTTCATTTTTGTAAAATTTCATGGTTTTATTATATGGGGATTAATACAATTGTAGCGTTGTTGAAAGTAAAATTGTGGTTGAACGCGGGTTCAAATTTAACTTTAAAAAAAGTTTACCAATCAGAAAGATAGAAAGCTGTATTAAAGCGGCCGTGGCACAGCGGCGTCGGGCGGTTGTCCGTCCGATTCCTACACGGAAAAATCAATAAATTTTATTTCCGAGCATTGGAAAAAAGGCGCCACTCAACACCTAATTTCTTGAAAATTGGGCAAAACGTATGGAATTTTGTTAGCAATTTCTATGAATAGCGGTACATTACAATTAAATATTTTCATTCCATACGCATACTAAATACCAAACACTATAGTCAGTAAGAAAAACTAAATATAATTATTTAACGCGCTCTATTTATACGTCTAGCCTCACTCTCGTCTGACGTGACTAGGAACACGGTTAGAACCTTGGCTTACATTATCTTGGACTTTGATCTGATATTTGATCTATAGAATATATATCACAGAGTTATGTCATTTGTCAAGAGAACTCTGCCACTAACTCACTATTGTCTTACTTAGCTATAAAGTATGTAAAATTAAATATGTATATCTTATATGTTCTATAAGAAACTCTCCATTAACAATTACTGAAAGACAACATATAGGTGGAAATAATGGACGTTCAAATTATTCAAAACGATTGCGATTACAATAGGACAAGGTAATAAGTTTAGGTTTTACAACATAAAGCAGGGAAAATATTTTCATATTGTGCGTGATTTTTTCAAGTCACTTGTTCATACGAATTTCACCGCGCAATCCACGAACTGTCATGTGGATGCTTTCGACGGATTGGGTTGCATTTTTAAGTTACTTTTTATTAACATAATCAATGAGAATATTTAATTTTATTATTGTAAGTTGCTTTAATAATCAATATAATTAATTATTTACACCTTTTTTTATAGTTTAAAAAAAAATGAAGATATAAACAAATAATAATATACTTAATACGTGTTTCATTTCGGTGAAATAAGAAACATTATGAAATTAAATAACATATTGGTTATAGTAACTTGAAAAATCACAGTCATTATGATGTAATTGAGTAAAGCAGATATCTCAACGCTTTGACATAGCGATGACCTCTGAACGCAAACACTAAACTTATCTTAACATCTTATTTAAAACAAAAAAAAAACAATGCTATTCGTATATATTTGCGATTGAAGTTCGCCACTCACCACGCAATGACTGGGAAATTGAGCGGAAAGCTTGGAACGGAGTGTCTTAGCACTAGGTTCCCTTTTCTACAATATTACAAGCGGTTTTTTTGCATAAAGCCCCAAGTTTTTCTTAAAAAAAACTTGGGACCTTGAGCATTAATAATGAAGATTTTTGCTATGTTCCAATTTGTGTGCAAAATATATTTTGGTCTGTAAAAATATTAATTTAATTTTAAGTAAAGATTTAGATAACCTCCGTATATATATATATATATATATATATACTTAAAATTAAATTAATATTTTTACATAAACCAAAATATATTTTGCATGTTAATTTAAAAATTATGTTAAAAATGGCTTAAAATTGTTGAATTTAAAAATTTTGATGCCATGTTACGAAAAATAACGATGTAGTGTTGATTCATTATTCATATATATATATATATAATCGACATTACATCTCATTATTTTTAATTTGCAAGTTAACAATACTTACTTTTTATTGTGTGAACTCAATTATGAATTGTTTCCTTGACATTGAGTTAATACTCAACACACCTATTTTTAAAATTATTAAAACTTATATATATATATTTCCTGTATAAATAAATACGAGTAATTAATTAAAGAAAAGGCATCCCAGATATAATTGTACCCACGATCGTTAGCTTATCAGTGACGTGTGTGTTATCAGTAACAGTCGTTACGCGTGTGAGTATTTCATAAATAATATTTTGTTTATCAATCAATGTGCCACTGCTACGCGATTTATCGGGAAATTTGTGAAATTACTGTAAAATAAAATAACATTGCCAAATAATTTTAGCGTTCTGTCAAAAATATTTCTTCTTCTGCTTCATGCAGGTTTTAGGTTCTGTAAAAGTAATTAGTTAAATTTAAAAATTATGTTAAAAATGCCTTAAATTTGTTGAATTTAAAAATTTTGGTAAAATTGGTTTCAATTCATTTTTAAGCTTCATGTTGTTAAATTTTTGTTGAAAATGGCTTCAATTAGTTTCAATGTTGGGTCGATAAGGTCGTAACGAATTTAAATTTTATTCGCATGACAACAGAAGTACTCGTAGATAATGAGTAACAATTAATATGAAATGCTTTTGGTGTTTTATTAGGGTTATACACTGTGGATATGTCGCATAATATACTTTTTGTTTAATTCTAAAGTATTTACTTTATTTTGTAGAGCAGGCTAAAGAAAATGGCAATGATTTCAACATAAGAACAGTCTTATACGGTAAGGTGCAGGCAGACCTTCAACGGTATTTAGTACCTGCAGTGGTCGAACACTATCTTGATTATCCAACTAAATTGTAAAAGTTTCGATATGTATATAATTAATTTTATTGAGCATTGTTTTCTTTTGTGCTTACCATGTACGTCTAATGGTATGTGCGATCTAATAGCCGAAACTATGGTAACAAACTCCCATTGTTCGATTCAAGCTATAATATTATAAGAGTTTGTATGCTTCAACATTTTGATCTCAGGAACTAACTGGTTTGAATTTAATAAATATGTTTATGTTGGACACTCTATTTATTGAGGAAGGATATAAAGCGCTGTACTTATCGGAGTTACCTCAGACACTTAAAATGTATCATATACATTCTATATATTTTCGTTTGACCACGGGGGCGAAGCGAAGGTAAATGCTATTTATCTAATATGGCGATATACGCTATAGTAATTACACAATAAGGGAATCTAGTTACTCCAGTTTAAAGGCTGACATCAGTTCCTTATATAGGCATACAGTTAACCGACCGTTTCCCCACACGTGAGATTAAGTTAACCATGACTCATTTATACTGAGAAGTAATTAGGTAACTACAATATACGACCGAGTTTTATTTTTCCCATCATCTTTCGAAGAATATTGTTTCGTGTCAGTATTGAAGTTCGAAATTTTATTACGATTAGGATTTTTTAACACACGCACATACGCACATTATATATGATATGATATATTGTTTATTAACGGCATAACATGAAAAATAAAAATATATATTTTTATACATTATTGTAATAAAATAGTGAACAAACAGATCATAAAGCTAAAATGACTTCACTTAATTCGGCTGAACATTGTGCTTATAAATAAAAAAATTATGTATATAGCTCGTCTTCGGGCCTTGTAGGTTGAGGTGAGCTCGAACGCAGCGTCAGTCACGTAAGCCAGCCCCACTTTTAACCTCACGGACATGATAAATGCAGTGAAACGACGAGATAACTGGTTTCTCTTTCTGTATATTATAAAGGAAAATGTTATAAGGGTTTTTGTTTTGGCAAAATATACATTTCATATAAAATATATATTGAGTCTACTAATTCATGAATATATATATTCATGAATTAGTTTGATTTTGGCAACTCAAGTCTTTATATATTATGGGTTATCCGGTATTATATACATACTAGTTTTAGCGACTTTGTTTACGTGCAACACACGTTGTAATATCCTGTTTCTCTCGAAGAACGAGTTTCTACATTTCACGTTTTAGAGTCTACGCAAGCAAAGTTGACGGCGACGACTAGTTATAAATATATAAATTAATACAAGTAGGTAGATATAAATGACAACGGCAAACATTGACTGTCACGAGTTAAGGAGTAACCTTTGGATGGTGACTCCACAAAAAAAAATTAATAGCTTCAGGAGGTATTATATATTAGTGTTAAGACACTCCATTTTCCCTTTAATGCCTTATTTTGGAGACATGCGTGTCTTGTAATTATTATACAATTCATAAATTTATACAGATTTTTTTTTCTCGATAGTAATTTTAGCGTCGTTAGGTTAGATTATTGTATTGAGACTAATGATACACTAGAGGCTCTTAATATAAATGCATATTACTAAGAGTTTATTAAAATTTGCGCTCACCAAGTCTTGAACCCGCTGCCCGTATATGTACGCACTCTATTAAAATCACTTGATGCAATTATCCACTGATCTTCCCTCATTAAATATGAAAGCAGTTTTATAAATATTGTATGAGTCATTGCATTGTCTTTGTTTTACCCGTTGGTGGTTCTGTCTGTTTGCTTTGGTCCGCGTTGTTATTAGTCAGAAAGTGTGACAATTACTGGGAACTCTAAAATAGATGTCCCAGAGAGCTCTTCAGTGTACACTGTGTATGTTTGACAGACGTGCGGTATTCAACGCCGTGATATGTATCAATAAATATTAATACGTGAAGAAAAATTTCTGGGCTTGTCGGATATATATCAAGTTTATATAGAGATGGAGTGTAGAGCTGATATTTTTTTATGCATTAGAAATTTACTGTATAAATGTATCTTTTTCGTACACGACTATATGTTTAAAGTAACGAGATCGAAGCCAGTCGTAGGGGCAAAGTGCGATACTGTAAACGAGACTGGTTGTGGGTGTGATTCCCGCTCGAGGGAATGAAGTTTTTAATCATTTCAGTTCCTTGCTCTGGTAACGAGTCAAGGATTGGTATGGAGCCCCATCATTCCAGAGTTGAGCGGTAAAACGACAACGGAAGTGTCTTATTAATGGTAGACTAGGTTCCTCTGGGTTATCCGTCGTAAAAACAGATTTTAAATTCGAACCAGTAAATCCTGAATTTCGTGCGTTTAACCAAACAAAATCGCAAAACTAAATATTTGCTTCTATTACTAAATTTGTAACTAAATTTTTACTTCTTTTTCCAAGGTTTTTTTTTATATCATAGGTATATTGTATACCCATATAACATTTTTATTAAAATATAGCGATATATAAATGCATAAATGCATTTACATATTACATAAAATGTAACAGATTCGCCATATTACAAATGTGTAGGAAAACCCACACAAAATGCTTTCCGGGTTTGGACGGTTTCCAATTTTCGTCAGTATATAGAAGTCAATGACCATGTATCCTTCTCTTAAAATTCTGTTTTCACGTGGTCTGTCCCTGTAGTATATACCGAGTATAATAGATTTACTGAATGTGGGACCAATTCATGTTATTGTAAAAAATATTTAAATAGAAATAATTATATTTTAACGATACCTAAAAATATGTTACGAAAACGTGACGTCGAGTCCCGCTACCCAACTACGAATGAATCGAAGTTATTTATAAAACACTAATGATGGACTTATGGCTCACCAGTTTGCTTTGGCTCTAATGTTTGCTTGTAATCTTAAGAAGTTCTTTTTTACATACATCTATGATTTCTTTTCTCTATTCCATTTTTATTCTATTAGTTTATAATGATGTTGTATTCAAAATTCACTATTTTGAAGTGTATAGTGGTGTGACTGAAAACCACGTTTGATCTTGCTACCAGAGGGAGGAAGTTAAAATAGTTAATTTCCTCAAGTACGAATAGAATCCACAAACATTGCTTTATCAATGTACAGTCAGACTCTGTGTCGCTGCGCTAGGACGGCCTCAATGTTGTGTTTTCATATTATACATTTTGATATGAACATTATTTTTATATATTTTTTGTTATTGTGTAATAAGTGTGAATAAGTTATATAAAACACTTGTTTCTTCGTTACTCTACTAAAAAATATTCGAAATATCAAATTGCATTTCTGCTATAGTAGTATATTTTTTGTAACGAAACTAGATTTTTCTAGAAAATTTCATCGTTATAGATTATGTATGCAGTGGCAGGACAAGTCATTATCATGCACTTGCGTAATACATATATATAATATTCAAGATGCATGTAACGGCTTCATCTTGCCACCTATAAAAGAATATATTACTAACAGTCGCCTGCAACTTTGTTTACGTGGACTTTAAGATGTAGAACGGAAACTCCCATTTTTCCATCTGTCATCAAATCAACTCCTCCATACATGCCCTCCGCGGAGGTCCTCATGTGTTTATATGACCTCGCCCTCCAGTATCATCGACACTTTATTCTCGAAGGGCGTCTGGGCGACGTTTCCCCCATTTAAACTACGCTAGTACTTACGTTGACTAATAAATTATAAAAATAAAACCATTGAGGATAAGCGTGTTCGTCAATTATAAAGTGTATTGTTATAGTTTCTTAGAAAATCTTTTTCTTATAAAAATATGAAATATACAGTTTAATAAAATTATAAGTGACCGGACGTATTACGACATAGTTTCAAACAAAGACTATATTAAGGACAAACTAAAACGGTTTTCTCTTACATCATTTATATGCTGAATAACATTCGAATAGAATTGAAAACATGTTTTTTTGGTTGTAGGTTCAATATGAAATGTAAATTTCGTTTGGTTTCGTTTGGTTAGAATAGGATCACCCTGGTACGAAGGCCGGCAACGCACCTGTAGCTCTTCTGGTGTTGCATGGGGTCGTGGGCGGCGGTGATCACTTACCATCAGGTGACCCGAACGCTCGTTTGCCTTGTCCTCTCCCATAAAAAAAAAAAATAATAATATATTTATTTCCCTTTACGAAATCGTATATATATATATATATAAATTTAAAGAATTAAATGTATGTAAGCTCAAAGCGTTCGTTTAGTATTTATATTTTGATGCAAATAAGCTACGGCGCTAGAATATTTATCCAGTTCGATTGTATTCAAAATGATGTCCTCTTAATACAGGAATGTTTGTGGCGAGAACGAAATGAACTTAAATGTTACCTGTAGACGCGATGTTGCGCGGTCTCCTTCCGGGGAATCATTATATTCACATTTTCTCGCTCTGGCCTCAAAAGTTGAGCTGAAATTTGGGGAACGATGGGTTCTAACACTAGGTTCCCTCCCAAAGAGCCTGAAGCTGTTTTTTTCTTCCTTTTGTATTTTATGTACATAAGTTACTTGCGTATTCAACAAGTTTTCACCTCTATGGGGCTTAGTATTCCAAGGTGACGAGATGACGTCATCAACACTTCCAATGGAAACCTGATGTAACAGGTACTAATACTGGTCTCGTTTTTTGTTGCTTTTTGACAAAACATGTTGCGTTGTTGTTAAGAGTGCGATTTTACCATGTGGTTAGTAGGTTTCATTATCTCTATAAAAATGTCAAAAGTTTTCCATTTGAGCTATCTCGTCGTGTTTAGTTGATCTATTCAACAAAAATAAAAAAACGGGCGAAAATTAGAAAACGAAATGATAAAAAAGATATTACTAGCTAAGTGCCGTTTGCATTTTTCATACTTATATAGCTGATACGTGATGACTTTCTTGGCAGATAATACCCATTACTAGAAACAAAGATTAAAACCGTCGGTGCCGTCTTAATTCATGATATCATACGATCCAAAAATATGTACAATAGAGAGACTTATGTCTCTACATTGTGCAAACAACTCGGCCTCAGTTGAAGGAAACTAAGTTTGCGAGAGCGAGGTTGTTATTGTGATAACGCCGTCAGTAATACAATGGATAATTTTCTAATTCCAATTTAAATTATAGTCTATTTATGTAAACGTAGTTAAATTACAAAGAATACAGATTTTTGTAATTTTACACCGTTTACATATAATTATGTATATTTTAGCTTTTTAAAATAATGAGTGCGGTTTAAAGTTGAAGTAATGATTATTTATTAAAGTAAATAGCTCTTTTCTCACTGGCTGCCACGCAACAGACAAAGTCTAAAGCCTGAAAAACCCACTCAACTTGTCTCAAAATCCTTTTCAAATTGAGGTCAAAGTACTAATAAATGGCGATTGTAACCGTGTGCACTTCTCAATATGATAACAATTGATAGCGATATCTTTGTGTAAATACTTGAACAGTAAATACTTTATACTGTTTGTTTGTTACGCTGCGAACACTTGTTTACAGATTATGGGCCGAACATAAATAAATATATAAATATATATGCAAATATTTCAAGGATAGCAAAAATATTATTTAAGCTGTAAATAACAAGTTAATTCACCAAATTAAATTAATAACAGTTTTTTTTACTACGCGTATTATTGGCATTTACAAGAACTACGCCTCGTATTTATGTAAATTTATATGTATTTTAGTACAATTGTATATCGTAAAACCGACTAATGAGTGAGGCCGGTGGGAAATAATGTGATAGTCGTATATGGGATGTTTGTAGTTTTTTTCGTTCTTATTCTTGTAATTCAGATATTTTATTAGAATTAGGGAAATCATTTACTTAAATTATTTTGTAGCCTAGTAATAGTGCTGAGCTATAGAGAGGTGAAGTAAGTAGGATAGTGAAGGAATTTCTCCAATTCCTTAAACTAAGATAGGTGCTGGTTCAATATCTAAAGAGCAAACGTCGTTAAAGTAAAAATAAGTAATAACATAGGTAGTGCGATAATAGAATTGTTTACAAGGAGTAGCAGTCGAAGGTCGCAAATAAAGTTATTTTCAATCATTCGTCAATATTTTCTGTTATCGCATAACTACGCAGTTTTGTACAGAGTACAGGTATAACTTAATACGCATTATAATAAGTTACTTTTATTAAAATATTCTTTTAATTTAAACTTTTATTTGGCGTTCTCTTTGTATTTGTACGGAACTATAGTTCGGAGTAGAGTTCGTTTCATTTAATCTACTTATGGGAATAGTATTTATATCTTTTGTTACAGTTCTAAGGATGAATCTTTTTACCAATTAAAACCGGCTTTCTTCATGAAGATATTACAGGATACAGGAGATATTGCGTTTTAAACAGCAGAGTGAGCATATAATTATGTAATACAGTTTAAATGTAATAATAATAGATAAGAGATAACCTCGCACAGCTTAGTGCGGGCAAAGATGACTAACCTTAAGAATGGTGGAAGAGTCGCGTTTCAGAATATTTTCAGAGCAGGTGTTTTTAATGTTTATTAAAAACACCTGCTTTGCGTTATTTTAACTTAAGATATTTGCTGATTTGTTTCTGGGTTCATTATAATTTCTAGATATTTCTTTTTTTCTCTAATATCTTACCCAAAAGGATGATTATATAATCACCCCCGAGTGGGAATCGAACTCACAATCGTCGCATGTATGGTCCTACGTTTGTGCCCCTGCGCCAGGACGGCCTCTTTTTTATTTAATTGTCAGAAAATCTTTTTAAAAACAAAAAATCTTATCAACGCCATTAAAATTTTAAATCTGGTTTCAATTGCCATTTCAAACCCACACGACACGACCTCTAAATCTTTTGCAAACTTCCTTATTATTATGTGCTAATATGATCGTATGTCTTTTTTAATCTTTGTCGATACTTATCTTATAATACATACGTAGTATGGACGATACATTGATGAACTAAAAAGTGTTACAAAAAGGGTTTATTATGATGCAGATGGTAACACACACATACACATGTGTTTAAAGGGCGTCTTATTTTTGTACACTAAAGTGGAGCTCATTATTTTAACAGTGCGTTCACCTCACGCAGTCAGCCGACCTCTTTCCGCCTTATCGCAGAGTTAACTTTAAACTATACTCTATTCTAATACGTATAGAGAATACGAATGTGTAGAATACTCAGTATGTAATGATAACAAAGAAAGTGATGAAATTAACGACGAAATTAAATATGTTATTAATATTGAGGCCATTCGTGGCGAAGTGGAAGAGTTCGGCAGAAGTTGGGAGCGCTGAGTGTTTAAACACTAAGCTCAGACGCGGCTCTAGCTCGTGTAACGCCCGTATGCTATGAAACCCTAGCGCCCCCTAGAACTGACGCCTGCCACCCCACACCCCCCACGGCTAGAATTAAAACACGGCTAAAAATAGGAGATACGGATTTGAACCTACGGATCACACTACTTTAAATTTTTTATATGTTTATTATAAAAGTACTTGTGAATATATAAACAAGACTCATTCCATTAAAGTTTATATTTAATTTATTCTTTAAAACAAATGTAATAAAGTCATTGTTTTACCAAATTAGCGATATGTGAGAAATTGACAGTACAAATATGATAATTTATTAAGTTATTTTTATAAGGGTTCTTCATTATTTCTCTATATTCGGCCTCTACATGTATATTATAATACATACCACAAACAATCACAAAACAAGTAGTGTGAAATATTGTAACACGTTCGCGGACACATGCTAATTTAATTATGAAACATTTTTTTTAATCATACTACTGTAAGGCGAGCCCTGAAGCAAGTAAACGCGACAGGTAGCGGGTTCGATGCCCACCCGAGGAGACCGTTTCTTTGCTCTGGTAATGTAGACATAACGCGGCGTCGATAAATTCGACGTTAATATATTACCATCACGGAGTATAACACTAGGTTCTGTTTTCCTGTCCTGTGCCATATGCGAGATAAAACGTGAAACTAAAAAGAGTGAGCCTGCGCGTTTCATTTAATACAAAAAAATACAAGAAGAAATGAACAATGAAGTGAGGAACAGAGTGATATTTCACTCAGTTAATGATCACAGCGCCTTGAAGCCGGGAGTTACGAAACATGCCAAGAAACTGGACTAACATACATATAAAAACAGATATTTGGCAGCGGCGATGCTCTCGACCAGTCCGGCGACTAGTCTAGCTTTTATGTTAGGGTTTGTGCCGAGTGCTTAACCTGGATTTTAGAGGTTATTATTTATAAATATGTATGTTGATCACGTTTTGGTTGGCGGAAATCAACGCTATGCTCCACAGATATCTTAATACTACCTCAAGTAAGTTTAAACTTCAAACTATCATGTCTTCATGAACACATGCTGCGAGAAATCTATTACACAATACAAGACAATATGAAATGTAGATATTAAATTATTTATATAGTCTGTATATTTATTGTTATTTGATGCAAATACTAACATATAAATGATAGTGTATTTTAAATATTAATAAGACATAAATAACTTCTAAGTGTTGGCAGAATATTTAATATTATTTTAAAATGCATAAGTATAATAATAATTGAGCTGCGCCGCCCAACACGCGATGCCTTGAAAATCAGGCGGAAAATACAGAACGGAAAGTTGCACTTTGACACTACGCTTCCCTTGCCTACTCTACTATATGCGGGATACAGTGTGAAGCTATAAAAATAATGTAAAAATAGTTATACATTCATATTCACGTTGTATCCCGTACACAGCAGCGTAGGCAGCTGGAATGTAATGTTAAGACACTTTGTTCAATATTTCCTGCCGAATTCTGGACATTACGTGTACTGGCAAGACTCAATGCTGCGAAATATGTAAGTATATATTCACTAATATATACCTACATATATATTTCAATGTCATATTAATTCTTATTACACTAGACATCATCTAGCACACAAACAAACCTACATCTTTATTCACATTATTATTAGAAAACTGAAAGTACCCGACCGGTCGGCCAACAAGTCTAATGTTTGAGCACGCGTTGACTGCGTGTTCCGAGCGTGATCGCTTGCGAGAGACACAGCTATAGGTAAGAGTGAGACATAAAGAAAACATCTGGACTGGAAGGACGTCTTTGTGATTTGAGTGCATTTTTTTATTTTTGCCCCTCATTTCAGTGTATTCATTCTGAATTTTGTTTTGAAATGTGGATAATTTTTTGTTTTTTTTTTTCTGTTATAACTAGATCTAATTTATTGTCTATAGTTGGCATGAGCGTTGAAAATGACAAAAGGAAATTCTTTTGTTAAGAGACTGCCATGGCGCAGTGGAACAGCGTCTCACTGTAACCGCGAGGGTTGTTAGATTAATTTTCGTGATAAAGCGTTGAATAAAGTTCCGCCACGCGAAACACAAAGCTACCAGAATTGGGCGGAAAGTGGGGAACGGAGTGTCTTAACACTAGGTTCTCTGCTGCTCTATTGTTATATATGTACATGCGGTCGATGGGTAAATCTAAATAAAAAAACCAATCGAATTCCTTTCTTCCTTATAACAATAGATAGATAGATAGATAGATAAGCATTCTATAATAATCGGATAAAACCTTGACGGGCAAGGTGACAATTCCTGTACAGACGTTACCATCGAGTGTATTACAATATAATCTAAAAGACATTACAGAGACATTCTCTTGACACTAAAAATATATATATATATAGTTCCTTGTATACAACTTAAATTACTTTTCTTATTGCGTTGTAATATGTAATGTAATGAGTTTTATTATATATTTCTTTTTGTATAGTAATTTTTTAGTTTCACGGTGTATCTTGTATATCACAGAGTAAATAGAGGAAACCTAGTGTTATGACACTCCGTTACTCACGCACCGTACATTTCTCAAAACAACGTGTTGAGTGGCGATACTCAACGCCACGTTTTGTCTTGTTATCATATTGAGTAAATTGAAATAGTTGGTTTCACTGACTGGGACTCGAACCCATGACCGTTGCGTTTACAGCCACACCGGCTCATAACGACCTATTTAGAAGCATGTAATGTATATAGGTACTATGTATATTTCTTTGTACATTGAGATGACAAAGCTATCCGGATAGCTCCTACAGTGTGGTGTCATTGAACCCCCGTCCCGGGGAGGGGCCTGTATTGCAAGTGGAATAAACATATAGATTTAAGAGGATAAATTATCGGTATTTAATTTTTATATACATAAAAGTGGGTTTGATTTTAACTATATTCAACTATTTTTTTGCTCTCTGTGGTAATGAGACGAAGCGTGACGTTGTGTTCCGTCACTTAACACACAATGTCTTAAAAATTAGGCGACTATCTCTGTATTACACTAGGTTCGCTCTGCCTACCCTGCTTTACACAAGATTAGAAGACGTACCTATTACAGTGTAGATGATATTAAAATAATAATAGCAACTATTTAATATAAATTTTCCAGTATTGCAGGCATATGCGCCCTCGATGAGGAAATTAATATAATAATGATTTAGTAATACATTAGAAGGCAATTAATTAGATTGCTTGTTATGGCTGCTATTTACAGTGATTTATTCGTTTTTGAATACACTATAAAGCAGGGTCGCCGGTTCGATTTAATGAGAACAACCTAAATGAAGCAAATTAAAAAAACACTCAGTCTATGTACAAATAAACTGTAATTCAAAATCAGATAAGCGTTGTTTTTTTAAAACGTTTTCAACAATTTTAGTATAACAAAAGAGCTCTACATATTATTGTAGAGTCCTCTGATATTTATCTGTCATTATATTTTCAGCGAATACAGATAATAAAAGTGAAAATTGAAAAACAAAGAATATCTAGAAATTTTATCTATATGTTTTTGTTTGGTTTATTATTAGAACGTAAATATTGCTTCTTAGTAAAGAAATTTATTATCTAGAAGAAAATACATTTGCATCAGGAAAAATATTGTTAAAACTTTTCGGAAGAAATGAGATTCTTCAATCGTTGTATTTTTTCATCAACAAACTTCAAAGAAGAGTATGATCTTCGACATCAAAGCGACTTCAAAGGGAAAGGTCTCAATTGCCCCGAATATTTTTTACGTGCATATGTAACTAATATAAAGACTGTACAGGGGTTAATATGCAATCATTACAATTACTTTACAAAGAATATTATGAAAATACCCAAATCAAAAACTTTTAAAAAAAAAGGCTATTTCTGAATGAGTAAATCATGTAGTTCAAGCGGGCGAAGCCGCGTGCAGGCGGCTAGTATAGTATACTTTAATTTCTAAAAATTGATAATTAAGTACTCAGACCATCGGATAAGGCGTGTCACACTGTCATCTGCGCAGTTGTATTAATTAAGGGAGTTCGTGTCAACGACATGTGCAAAAATTGGGATATAAAAAAACATATTTGTATGATTTATACAATTGGTTTTTTTAATTATTTTGTTTATGTGCGGGTAGTGTAGGGGAAATGGTCTAAATGGTCTCAATGTTTGTAAGCTTCATGCTGTGTCCCGCGTATAACAGAGTAGGAAGAGGGAACTTAGTGTTAAGACACTCCGTTGCACTTTTTCCGCCGAATTGTCGACCTATTGCGGAACTCAACGTCGTGCTATTTTAAAACCTAATAAATGATAATTTAAAACCACGTAAAATGTCCCTCTATAAAATGAAACAGACAGCGTTAAAGTATAATAATATCTTAAACATAATTAACATGTGCTGTGATTAAGTCGCAAATATTTGCTCTTGTATTAGATCATACATATAATGTCATGAATAACTTGTATGAGCTGTAGAAGTGGTCACGACTCTACGCCGTGACGGTCGTTATGTTTCCACCTTATATTAATATGCCTTACTATTATATACATGTCTTGAGATTAGTACACATCAGTGTCTTTGTTAAGATCAAAAGATCTTTACTCCAGTAAATGGTCTATCCTGCGATGTGCGGGATGCAGCGTGAAGCTGAAAGTGAAACTTAGCGTATTTGACTTAGAATTTGACATAAGTTCTTGTGTTTCCATAAGTACATGTTATTCGTTGTTTTTTTTTATCCTATTACTGGGGATGAATGTATCTTCCTGTTTCTATTTGGTTACTAATTTAGAGGAATATCGAGTAGAATTATAGACCTATAATACTTTTAATTCTATTTTAATTCAGACATTTTAATTTTTTTATTCAATGTAATCTAGCCTTATGCCATACTGTAAACATTCTATAAAACCGTATTTATGTGTTTACATCATCAAAACAGAGTAATATATGATCTAACTATAGAGGATTAGAGCTCCAATTGCAACGATATGACGGTTAATGCATACAGTAAACTATTTGCATTTGACGTGTTTAATGGCGTATGTATATACTAAATATGTTTATGAGGTATACTATATGTATGTATGTATATAACGACAATGTAATTTGTTGTAATATTACTGTTTTATGCATGAAAGGTGGGTTTTTTGTTGGATTGTGAATGTACTGATGTATTCATAGACCCTTTCTTTACTTCTAGACTAAGATTATACAATTGTAGAGTTTATTTGGATGACTGCGATAATCTAAGGAACTACTTTTCATTATTCTTTGTTTATAAATGTTATAATTCGAGTTTACTCGGTTTTCTCACGGTCTATCTAACACATGATAAAATTATTTCTCTTGCTAATTATTCTTTTTTTTAATGGTTATCATTTTAAAACATACTCATTTCTCATGATTTGTTGACTTTGATTATAAGGTTAACAATACGTTCCCAGTTCACACTATATCGGTGTCAAGTTACTATTGCACTTGTAGTAAATAATACATACATCTAATAGCGGATCTACTTACGTTATTGATAAAAAATATTATTCAATGTTACTAAAAATGCGCCGTTTGAAAATATATTCACTGACTGACTGACTGTGAACGTGACGGTTGTGGATTCGATGATCACTGGGGAAAATGAATTATTATCATTTCCTCGCTTGTGTGAGATAAAGCAAAGCGTTGTAAACAAGACGAAACGTTATAATCGTTTATATTTTAGTGAGCGAGCAAACAAACACTCATCGTTATGTTTGGTTTACATTTAGAGTGTTT